>JAJFBB010000014.1:0-250000 GCA_020882235.1 Schizaphis graminum | reverse complement strand
AAATAAATAAATATTATTATTTATTACTTTTATATCCAATTTAATCAAAGGATTATTTAGATGTTCATTGATCACATTTGTAAGTGTCTCTTTACTATCAGATAATACATCAATATCATCTTCAACATCAGATTCCTTATCTTCATAGACTTGTCTACCTGTTAGCGCACAAATAACTTTTATATTTATCCTTATTTTATTAAAAAATGTTAACATAAATAATTATATTTATTAATATATTATACCAGAAAAATCAATAATGATTTTTTTTGTTTTTCTTGATCCGTGTTTATTTTCTTGGCGTTTTTCTTCTTTCTTTTGTAATTGTTCTCTTTGCTTAGATGATAACCAACCGCTATTAACTGAGTAATAATCCATTTGGTCATCTATCACAGTGGTACGCTTAGCACTATTATAAATGAAAATATTTCTTTTAATTAAAATCTATAGTTATAGCCTTTATATTTTTTGAAAAATGTTAGTATTATTTTTAGTTAATTGTAGGATGATTTCATTTTTATGTTCCTAACCTGGTACGATCAAACTCTAATAACTTATTACGATGCTCAAGAGCTTTATTGTCAATGGCTGAAGTGACAGTTTGTTCAATTAATTGGTTATACAACTCTTTAGATTTATTATTATTGCAATTTAACAAAAGTTTCTCATCATTTGAACATACCTATTAAACATTTAAAAATGTTTTTATTTCAAAACAAATTTTGATAAATTAAATTAATTCATACCAATTTACCACATATAACACATGGACCAGATCCTTCTTGTTTGCAAACAACTCGACCACAATTTAAACAATTATTTACTAAACCATGTCTAGATGCTTGACAATTACACTTGTGACGACCTTAACAACAATTATAAAATGTAATTTATATTAAAATTTATAAAGATAATATTTTTACCCTTTAAAAACACCTCTTGTCGATTAAGACCTTCATCTGTATAAATGTTGACATATTTTTTATTTTTTGATTTGGATTCCTTTTTCTGTAAACATAACAAATTCTAAGGTATTTTAAGATATAAAAAGTAAATTTTAAATATTATTTATTCATTTTTAAAAGTATTGACAGTCAGACAAGTTATTTAATGATTGCAATAATAATAAAAGTATCTTAAATATTAACAAGAAAAAAAATAAAATGTATAAAATAATCATGGGAACAGATGGTTGTATATTGACAATCAACATCATCCTTATTAGTGGACAATTAGTGATATAGTGAGTGTAACATACTGGTACAGAGAAAAAATACGTCAATTGTTAAGAAAAATAAGGAATTAATACAATTAATAAAGTTAAAGAAAAAAAGATAATCTATTTTATTTGATAGTAATTTACTAATTTACAAAGAAAAAATATAGGGGGGCTGCTCTTTAGCATTCTCAAAATCAAAATTAGCACCATTAAAAATAAAAACTAATTCTTAGCTCTCACATAGATAATCAACATAAATAAGTATTGTGTTTTTTGATTGTTTAGATTCATAAATTTAGCATTTATATTTTGAAATATTTTATTTTAGATTAGCTGTAGAATGGTTAATAATAATAATAATAATTAATACAGTTAATATTTTCAATTATATTATACTTTAGATAAACTATAGAAAAAGAGACTTTTTATTAACATGTATAAATTACTTAATTACTTAAAATTACTATCATAATTTCAGTAAGTTATGAACACAAGTGCAGTTGTTCAAACGTGCGACAAATCAAAAATCGGTTAAGATCATTAACAATGAGTATGTATCAACAAAATTGATTTAATAATATATTGTTTGATATTTGGGTAATATGCTACCTATTGTAAAATGGTGTATTCTACCTACTAAGTACTAGCTAATCACAATTTATTAAACTAAAACTTACTTAAGAGAACGTCTTACCTGCATGTGTTGTCTCTGTCTACAACATAGTAAATTTTCGCTCACCAGTTTCAATAATGTGCTTTTAGTTTTAATTATAGAGTGAATTGACCTATTATCAAACTTTTAGGTAAAAACATTATCTGTTGTCTCATTGAATTTTTACGATATATTAATTTTTAAGTGAGTTATGAGTATGAAATTATTAAATATTTGAAAATGCTCATAATTCACTTAAAATTAAAATATCGTAAAAAACCAATGTGAGAACACAGATAATGTTTTTACTTAAAAGTTTGATAATAGGTCAATTCACTCTAATATTAAAACTAAAAGGACACTATTGAAACTTTTGAATGAAAATTTACTATGTCATACATGAGTAAGACAAACAACACACGCGGGTGAGACGTCCTCTTAGTGTACTCAATTTCATTTACAACAAAAACATTTTTAAAAGAGCAGGCTATGAGTAAATAAGGATTATTTGATTAAGTCTAGTTGTATTTATGAAGTAAATTCAATTTGGGTTAAATTCTTCTATCTGCTAGTGAAGACAATTTTAGATATACAATAATAGAAGTATAATCATGCATTCAATTTGAAGTGATTTACTGAACAATGAACTTATACAAGTTCATATCATTTACATGAATGATTAATTAAGTTACTAATTGAATAAATATTTTATGTATTTCACTTCATTAAACTCCAAATACATATTTATTTAATTTCTTTATACACTAAATATGTTTTTGATTTTTTCAAAATGCAAAATAGGTACACAATAAAAATATATTACATAATTTTCAATAAATGTACCTTTTGATTATTAGTTGTATTTGTCTTTTGTGGATCTTCTTTAACAGGGTTTATTATATTTTGCTTAGGAGGGCGTGTATTCTGAACATTGGATGTTGGTTTTTGGTTGACTAATGGAGCATTTAAATAGGAGTTATTCAACAAATAATTATCAACAATAAATTAAAATTAACTTACAAAGTCTGTGTTTTTTTTTTAAATCTATTAAGAACTGCTTATGAACTTGAGATTTAATATCTAATAACGAATTACAGTAATCATCAAGGTCTTGTTCCGACTGCATGGAAAGTATGTATCTGAAAATAACAGCTATATTATCTCACAAAATTTAGTTTCTAATTGAAAATTAAAATTAATAATTATTATGCATACTCTGCCATGTCATTTTGTACTTCAAATTGTAATAATGCAGTAAGTTTATCACAAATCCATTGAATAAATTCTTGCTTGGACATTATTGAAAACTATTAGTTAAAGGTACAATACTAAAGTTAATAAATTTAATAAAGAAATTAAGGAAAGTTTCAATATCAGCCATCAGGAATCTAGTCAATCTAGACGAGGATTACATTCATAGATATTATAAGATTATATTCTTATAATATCTATGATTACATTAGCAATTTATAATCCAATAGCAATAGATAAGAGGCCCAGTGTATCCCAAACCCTTAACATTTACGAATTCAAAATACCATAATAAAATAATTGTATACAATAATTGCTAAGGGATGGGTACAGTAAGTTGGACCACGGATGACGGATAATATAATGAACGGTCGAAGCCAAACACCGTTAACCAATCAAAAACAGTTATTGATAAATGACGTCACAATAGACCCATCATTCCTATTTCCCACTGTTTATTTATTATTTTCTATATTACATTTACAATTTACAAATAACAATATAAACACAACAGTATATACAACACATAATAAAATATTTATTTAGTCGAATCATAAAATACAAAAATCAAGTAAATTGTGAATACTTTAAAATACTTTTTAATCCATTATAATATTAAATAACTAGCACTAAATCTTAGGGGGGGCTATTCTTGTTTAAAGCCCCATATCTAAACTAAACCAAAGGTAAAATATTTTTTTTTTGGTGGGGCTACGAGTAGTTTTGAGGGGCTTAGGCCCCCAGAGCCCCCCCTAGTTTCGGCTAAAGGTATATCGGTATATGACTATAATACCAATGGCAATCCGTATAAAATAGAGGAGGTAAATATCATAGATTATAGAATAGATATTTTATAATCAATGATAAATATTTAAATAATAATCATAGTATATTAGGTAGTATATAAAAATAATAATAATTGTATTAATAAAAATATAAGCTCATTTGGTACAAAAAGAGTATTTTACCAGACTTTTTTATAAGTGCTTAAAGTTCGAATTTATACGAAATATGTCAAAATTGCAAAAATTTGCAAGTAATTTTGTGGTTGAAAAATCGTAAAAATTTTTTGTTTCATAACTAAGATTTGTAAATTTGGTACAAGGTTCTCCATAAATTTTTCTTCAACTATCTGCAAAATAAACTCTACCGGACTAAGACTAAAAATTTTTATGAGCAGTGGCGCAAATAGGGGGGGGCTTGGGGGGACTTAGTCCCCCCGAAATAACTCAAAGCCCCCTCAAAAAATAATAGTATAATATATGTATGTTATTCTTAATAAGTTATTTTTTCCGGTTTTGGTAATTTTGGGGCTTGAGCCCCCCTAATCATTTTTCCTATTTGCGCCACTGTTTATGAGTGATTGAAATTTAAATTTTTACAATGGTTTATTAGCCACAAACCATTTTTGATATTTGTTGTTATTCAAATAGTATAAGTCGTAAATACTTGAAAATTTTACCAGTTATTTAGATTACCACTTTCTTTATGTGCTTTGATTTTCAAATATTTTGACTTTTTTTGAGCTATTTATAGGCATTTGAAATAATCAATTTATTTTTATTTTTTTTTTATTAATGTTGATAAAAAAAATTAAGCTAGGACAAATTACTTGAAAATTTAATTCAAGGGTCCACATAACTTGTTCTAACTCTCATTCAAAAATTATAAAGATACATAGGCACACTTTTTTTTTATTAGCATTTGAAGTTCAAATATTGACACAAATTCGTCAAAATCATGAATATTTTTCACTATTTGGTAGTAAAAAATTTATAAATATTTTACTATCAATAGCTAAGAATTGAAAATTTAATACTATGCTGTCCATAAGTTAAGCTTAGAATAATTATAAAAAAGTTTGAGGATTATTCAATTTAAAAAAAGTTGGTAAGTGAGTATCGCTCTGCTGTACATTAGGGGATGGGGTGGACCTCGGACTAGGGTAGGTTAAATTTGAATGCAATGATAGGTATCATTGTATACGAAAAACGATTCTGAACGAAGATGATTTGTCAGTTTAGGATATATTATATTTAAATATTGTCAAATATTCTATTTTGAAACAAATAGTATAGTTTTTATATGTTACTATGGTTACTATGGCCAACATTCGCATTATGAGCGTATGAAATTTAATTTAAATTTTGACATATTTCGTATAAATTCGAACTTTAAACACTTATAAAAAAAAATTGTGACTAACGATTTCGGATTTTTTTTTATCACTTTAAGAACAACTTATAAGAAACCTTGTATTAAATTTTCAAGATTTTCTGGCCACCCAAAAAATTTTTATCGGCATTTGAAGAAAAAAAAACTTAGAAAAGTCGAAAATTTCAATTGTCTATTAGTAGCTTAAAAATGGTCAAAATATTTTGAAAATTTAACTGTAAAGAGATAACCATAATATAAACATTTGGTGAAAATATCAAGTATTTACAATGATTGGTTTTTCAGTTACAGCAAAATCAAAAAATCGATTTTGTCGAAAAGTGGTTTTTCCGTAAAATTTCCATTTTTCTGTCATTTTTTTTTTGTTTTTCTCGATTTTTTTGAAAACTATTAGAAAATTTTAATTTTGACCCCCCTAAAGTACCAACTAGATTCAATTCCCTATTCAAAGAGGGGCTGAAGTCAAAAATCGGAGCATTATTACTGCTCCAAATGTTGGAGTCAGACAAAAAAAAAAAAAAAAAAACACACATCATAGTAAATGCAATACATTCATCACTTCGTTCAGAATCTAAAATTTACGAGTGTTTAAAGTTTTAATTTTAATTTGAAATCAAAAATACACGTGTAAAATTACGTTTTACTAATAAAATAATTTTCGATTTTTGTTATTTTTAAAAAATTATCAAACGTAAGATCTTGAAGCTTTTACTTAAATGTTTGAATTTGTGAATTTTTTTCAAAATAGAATATATGACAATATTTAAATATAATATATCCCAGACTGACAAATCATCTCCGTTCAGAATCGTTTTTCGTATACAATGATACCTATCATTGCATTCAAAATTAACCTACCCTAGTCCGAGGTCCACCCCACCCCCTAATGTACAGCAGAGCGATACTCACTTACCCGCTTTTTTTATAAGCGTGTTTATAGTTCAAATTTTTTTGAAATCTGTCGAAAACGCGAAAATTTGCAAGTAATTTTGAAGTTGAAAAATCATAAAAATTTTTGTGTTAATAACTAAGGATTAAAAATACAACACTAAGTTTTCCATAAGTTTTCCTTCAAGTATATTATAGAGAAAACTCAAAGCATCATTATAGGAAAAATTTTAAGTGCGTTTGAATTTTAAATTTTTACGAAATAGCGTAACGATAAGGATTTATCCTCAAACGATTTTAAATATTTGTTATTATTCTAAAAGTATATAAGTTGTATAGATACTTGAAAATTTCACTAGTTATTTAGATTGGCGTTTTTTTTACGTGATTTAATTTTCAAAATATTTTGACTTTTTTGAGCTATTTGTAGACAACTGAAATTTTCAATTTTTTTAAAATAATTTTTTTGAAGTGTCGATAAATTTTATTTGGCCCTATCAAAATACTTGAAAATTTAATGAAAAGTTCCTTATAAGTTATTCTTATAGTGATTAAAAAATTATAAGAATACATAGGTACAATTTTTTTTTATTAGCATTTGAAGTTCAAATATTAACAAAAATGTGTCAAATTCTTGAATATTTGCAAATAATTTTGTAGGTATAATTCATAAAAATTGTTGTATAAGTAGGTAAGAGTTGAAAATTTAATACAAGATTTTTCATAAGTTTAGCTTACAATAATTATAAAAGAACTTAATTTTTGGTGTATTCAGGCCATTAAAACATAAACCACCTTTTTCACCAACCACTGGAAATTATATCCTATAGGCTGACAAATCATCTTCGTTCAGAATCGTTTTTCGTATACAATGATAATTATGATTGGATTCAAATTTAACACTCCTATAATATATAATAATGATCCACACGGCACCTAATGTACAGCAGAGCGGTTCCCACTTGCCGGCGATTTTTTTTTATATATATAATTTTGTACTATCACCTTTTTGACAAATAACATTGTATGCCGCATGGCGCATATAATATTATTGTTATTAAAAAGTGTCGTTAAAAATTGGAACATAAATATTCAATCCCCCTCACTCCCTTAAAACGAAAAAAAATGAAAAATTGGACTACTTAGTAACACTCAGAAAAGTATTTAGAACATATCTGTGATCTGTGAAAATAAAATTGTAAAAAAGTTAAATAGTGTAGGGATGTGTAATTCACGAATGATTCGATTCACTGAATCAGATATCTTCGAATCTCAAATTCGAATCGTCAAAAGCCGTCATCTAGTGGTTATAAAAATGTTATTAAAAGAATCGAAACTTTTGAGAATCACCGATCGCAACGATGTCCTCGAATCAATGAATCAATGAATCAAAAAAATCCAACGAATCATTCATTCATATCTCAATTCAGTACAATCCGATTACTTGTATTTTATTGATTTGAGATGAATCACTGAATTGATTCATTTTACTGAACTGAATCAAGAGAATCAACTCATTCAACTGAATACTGATTCATATTTCCCATCACTAAAATAGTGTAATAGCAACGTATAATGATTTCAGAGGTCTATTATGACGTCACGGTCTTCAAAACCACGCCCCCTTCGTGATACAAATATGCTTCGACCGTTCATTATATTATCCGTGCAGTTGGACCCCGTGATAAGAAATTATAGGTGATAACAGAAATTAAAAGTTCGAACACTAACCTCAAATCGCAAAAATTCAAATTGATAGTTGATACCAACCATGACAAAATATAATATATATTTTGTCATGATACCAACCATTCGGCAATGTAAATAGTTCAACTATGATTTTTGAGTATATAAATTTCTCACCCTGGTCCCCAGAACCAGATACATTATTTATCCGTCGGTTAAAATTTCAAATTAGTAAATAGAGAGTTTTTGCACAACGCCGGTTAAAAACTACGCTAACGTTATTTACTAAAACATGTTTGTGCGCATGCCCTCCGAATATCGGTTCGGTTATTTTTAATCATTTAACGGGTACGATAAATTAATTTATCGTGTTAAATGATCGGCTAAAAAATACACGGATTATCGAAAGTTTATAAATATTATACATTATTAACATTTACGGTAATGCAAAAACTATAGTTTTAGTTATTACGCTATTTCTCATTTAACGGAACGTTATTTTTACCGTAAAGTTTAGCGCATGTTTGCAAAAACTCTCTAATAACCGTTATTTTAACAAGTTAACGGTCATTTTAATTTTGCATTTTTGCCATTTGTGGCTGGAGCCGCTGGAGGTTGGTGCTTTCAGCTTTGTCGGAATGTTAACGTAACTACGTAAGTAAAATTAGAATTTTTTTAATTTTCCCCTTAATAATAAGTTCTTACATGAATTGTTTGTAATGTAATGTATCTGAATGTTTATTACTTTATTAGGTATTAAATATTTATTCATAGCAGGTGCACTTGCACTCCTAATTAATAACTTTGTCGACTAACATGTACTACATTTGAGTTTTTACCCATTACCCATTGACGTAATTTAAAACCACATTTTTGTAAAACAATTTCAAAATTTTTATTTATTTTTATTTTATACATTTACAATTTTTAAATTATTACACTTATTAATTAAATAATTACTTTACAATATAAATATTGTAATAATTTATAAGTTACAAATAACATATTATTTACATTGTATATTGATTAGGATTAATTTAAAACTATTTTTTTTGTGCTCTATTATTTTTATGTTATTTACAACATATTCTCAATCTCAAATGAATAATTCACTAAACCGTTGTTGTAATATACTTGTCTTCAACCAATTTGTACTTTGTTGCATTCACCGGATTCACATGTTGCAGAACTTATTTGAAATGTAACTATTTATTACAACTGGAACAAATGCACTTTACCACGCCCCTCACGAATTTCGAAATTTTTTTTTTTTAAAGATGTGTTTTTCAACGCTGATTTCGAAACTGTTTGAATTTTTGTGCGGAAACCATTATTTTGGAAGTTATAGCCTTCCAAAGTTTACGATTTTACGTTAATACGCATGCGCGCAATACCACTACATTACTGCCGCGCGGAGCGTGTATATAACGTGTATGATAATTATATCAGGTAGATAGGCTAATGCAATGCTGAATGCCTAGGGCACCAGGCTTGATGGCCAGTTAAAGTATAAAAAGTGTATAGTGGCTCCCTTCGCCTGTATGGGCATCATAGTATGGGCAGTGATGCCTTGTTAGCGGCACTCGTCGCTGCGCTCCTCGGCGTCGTCGCTGCGCTCCGCAAATCGAAAATATCCCTCGACTTGCTATGCAACACCACCTTAAGTAGGTCACAGGGTAATTACTAGTCGGGTAACGAGCATCTGTCGGCTCCGGTCACCTGGCTTGATGACCAGTTGAAGTATACTTCAAGTGTATAGTGGCTCCGTTCGCCAAACTCAAGTACCTCCGCGCTGCATTAAAATAGTGTTGCGCGCATGCGTATAAACGTAAAATCGCAAACTTTGGAAGGCTATAACTTCCAAAATAATGGTTTCCGCACAAAAATTCAAACAGTTTCGAAATCAGCGTTAAAAAACACGTCTTTTAAAAAAAAAAATTTCAAAATTCATGAGGGGCGTGGTAAAGTGCATTTTAGCCTTACAAACTTGAAGTAACTTAAAAAATTAATTTCATTACAATAAATGTTTTGGACAAATTAACAAACCTAGATGTATTAAATTAAACTAAACTTTATGAATACAAGTGTAAACACTTTGTTATTAATAATTATAGTTTTGAGATTTTAATTGTTGATAAAATAATAAATTATTTATTAATAATCACAAACTTATGCAAATAATTTATAACCTATTGTTTTCAGATTTTAAATATTTTCAAACATACTGTGCTACAAATATAATGAAAACTAAAATAAATCTACTTATCTATGTATGTATGTATGTGCGGATAATTTTTCTTAACAGTTTAATTTTCTTAATAATGTTATATTATTTAATATAGTTATTCTGCCATTAAGTGAGTTATGAATTTTTATATTTTATCTCATTAACTAAAATCTATTAATACATAATTACTTAGTTATTCAAAATTTTATTTAAATGGTAGTATTTATAGTTACATTAAATAATAATTAATATATTTTATAAAATTGTAACAACAAATATAACATTTATTGTTATTTGTTCACCACTATTATCCAGATCGATTGTAACAACTAACAAGGTTTGAAATATTTTAATTTTCTATAATTACAGATTTGAAAAAACTGAATGCGGCTCACAAAAATCTTCAAAATATATTTGATGTAGTAAAAACCAAAAACATTGTTGTGATGGTCATTGGTTGGTGATGGCAGATTAGATGACAAATTCTGCAATACTTAGCTTAACCATTACTTTTGTAGTAAATGGTTACACATATTTGATATGTTCAAGCCTACTAATTTTGAGAAAAAAATGGGATTATTATAGGACGACTGGTGTAAAATTTAAGTCACTATTTTGAGATAATAAATTTCTCTAAGCCCTTATTTTTAAATTTAAATTTTGATATTTTCTCAGTTATGGATCGTAAACAATGCAATTTTCTGATTTGTCTTATAAATACCTCACTTGTCCATAAATAGATAATTTATTATTCATAATCGCATGGGATATGATAATTCAAAAATAATAACTCACCAATTTAATTTTTAAAAAAAAAAGTGTACATACCTATTACCTGATAATATTATCATTAAAAATAGATAAACTTGAGCAACTCTTTACCCTTTTTAAATAATAATTTTTGTTTTATTATATTTAATAATATTTTATTACTCTATTATTGATTTAGTGTACCTAACTAAATGTTTACAAATTTGGAATAGACCTTCATTAATATAGTATTGTACAACAGAATTAAAAAAAACTGTGTTTGTGTGTTAACTTCTGTCTACTATACAGTCCTGTTTGAAAAAGTTGAGTTTTTATACACTATTTTTAATTTTATTGTGTATGAAATATGCAATTCATTATGTTTTAAAATAAATATTTAATACTTTCTGAAAATGTTATGATAATGATGATTGGAATTTAATGTTTGGCCAAGAATCTATAAAATTGCCTATTTTTTTATATATCAAATAATTTTAAGCTTATGTTAAATTAATAATTAATTAATTATTAATTGATGAAAACACCAAAAATAATATTTGTAAATAATCTCTATTTTGATTACCTAAATTATATATGTTTTTTAACTGAAACAACTTCAGTGTATGTAAAGTAATGTAAAGTAAATAATTATTACCTAATGTATTATGTTAATATTATGAGTAATTAATATGTAAAAGTAACCAAAAATATAATTTTATTTATTATATATTTCATGATATTTGTGATACTAATATAATTTAATTAACTTTGTAATATTATTCTTTGTAGAATTTCAACAGCGCACCAATAACCTCATGGTAATTATTTAATTAATTTTAATTTTTTGAACAAACATAATTGTTGTTTTGGTTGTTTTTGAATAATATCAATTATATTTACTTTTTTAGATCAGAGATGGTACTTCCAGATATATAGTATGATTTATTCATTCAATTAATGGGTAGTTTCTGGTAGAGCCCTGACGAATAGAAAAATGTGAAGTGAGTTGTTGTTAGTAGAGATTTAAATAAATTACAGATTTTTATGATACACCCTATGAGTTTTCTAAGGAAATTATTTTTTATTTCAGACACCTCTCATTTTATAAAAATTGTCAGGAATAAACTTCACAATAAGAAGATTCTTAGAGTAATTATAAAAATATATTAATAAATCTCCAATATTTATTCATTTTTACATTTCTGATTTATATAAATTATTATAAGCTCTCACTAAAATCAGCCTCTTATAAACTTGATTTTTATAATGTAGTACGGAAACATGTTATCCCGAAGAATACATTATCACGGAAAACATTTTATCCCGAATAACTCATTATCACGGGAAACATGTTATCCCGAATAATACATTATCACGGGAAACATGTTATCCCAAATTATACATTATCACGGGAAACATGTTATCCCGAATTATACATTATCACGGGAAACATGTTATCCCGAATAATTCATTATCACGGGAAGCACGTTATCCCGAGTAATACTTTATCACGGGAAACATGTTATCCCGAATTATACATTATCACGGGAATCATTTTATCCCGAATAATATTTAATCACGGGAATCATTTTATCCCGAATAATATTTAATCACGGGAAACATGTTATCCCGAATAATATTTTATCACGGGAAACATGTTATCCCGAATTATACATTATCACGGGAAACATGTTATCCCGAATAATGCATTATCACGGGAAACATATTATCCCGAATAATACATTATCACGGAAACTTGTTATCCCGAATAACTCATTATCAAGGGAAACATATTATCCCGAATAATACATTATCACGGAAACTTGTTATCCCGAATAACTCATTATCATGGGAAACATGTTATCCCGAATAATACATTATCACGGGAAACATATTATCCCGAATTATACATTATCACGGGAAATATATTATCCCGAATAACACATTATCACGGGGAACATGTTATCCCGAATAATACATTATCACGGGAAACATTTTATCCCGAATAATATTTAATCACGGGAAACACGTTATCCCGAATAATATTTTATCACGGGAAACATTTTATCCCGAATAATACATTATCACGGGAAACATTTTATCCCGAATTATACATTATCACGGGAAACATGTTATCCCGAATAATTCATTATCACGGGAAGCACGTTATCCCGAATAAAATCTTTATCACGGGAAACATGTTATCCCGAAGAATACATTATCACGGAAAACATTTTATCCCGAATAACTCATTATCACGGGAAACATGTTATCCCGAATAATTCATTATCACGGGGAACATGCTATCCCGAATAATTCATTATCAAGGGAAGCGCGTTATCCCGAATAATTCATTATCACGGGGAACATGTTATCCCGAACATTATATTATCAAGGGCTACATGTTATCCATAAAACATAAAACATTTCATAAAAATGACATTTACATGTCATAAAAATGACATAAAACATGTCATAAAAATGACATAAAACATGTCATAAAAATGACATAAATCATATCATAAAACATGTCATAAAAATGACATTAATCATGTCATAAAAATGACATAAATCATGTCATAAAAATGACATAAAACATGTCATAAAAATGACATAAAAATGACATAAATCATGTCATAAAAATGTCATAAAAATGACATAAAACATGTCTTAAAAATGACATAAATCATGTCATTAAAATGACATAAATCATGTCATAAAAATGACATAAAACATGTCATAAAAATGATATAAATCATGTCATAAAAATGTCATAAAAATGACAAAACATGTCATAAAACGTGTCAAAAAACATGTCATAAAAAATGTAGAAAGGTATTTAAAACTTGTGATTATTAGGTATGGTTATATAATACAATTATGATATTATATTAAGTCATAAAAATTATATTGATGAAGAAGTGAAGTTTTTAGACTTGCAAGAATGTTTTTTTTGTAACAACATTAGTTTATTATAATATAAGAGCCAGCTTCAAATTTTTTGGCCTGTTTTGTTATTAGCATACATTTTATGATGAATTATATAGTTATCGAAAAATACATTATTACGGGAATATGTTATCACAAATAACTCATTATCACAGGAAACATTTTATCCAGAATAATACATTATCACGGGAAACATGTTATCCCGAATAACTCATTATCAAGGGAAACATGTTATCCCGAATAATTCATTATCAAGGGAAGCGCGTTATCCCGAATAATTCATTATCACGGGGAACATGTTATCCCGAATAACTCATTATCACGGGAAACATGTTATCCCAAATAATATTTTATCACAAGGACCACGTTATCCCGAACATTATATTATCACGGGCTACATGTTATCCATAAAACATAAAACATTTCATAAAAATGACATTTACATGTCATAAAAATGACATAAAACATTTCATAAAAATGACATAAATCATGTCATAAAAATGACATAAATCATGTCATAAAAATGTCATAAAAATGGCATAAAACATGTCATAAAAATGACATAAATCATGTCATAAAACATGTAATAAAAATGACATAAAACATGTCATAAAAATGACATAAAACGTGTCACAAAAATGACATAAAACATGTCATAAAAATGTCACAAAAATGACATAAAACATGTCATAAAAATGACATAAAACATGTCATAAAAATGACATAAAACATGTCATAAAAATGACATAAATCATGTCATAAAAATGACATAAAAATGACATAAAACATGTCATAAAACGTTTCAAAAAACATGTCATAAAAAATGTAGAAAGGTATTTAAAACTTGTGATTATTAGGTATGGCAATATAATACAATTATGATATTATATTAAATCATAAAAATTATATTGATGAAGAATTGAATTTTTTAGACTTGCGAGAATGTTTTTTTTGTAACAACATTAGTTTATTATAATATAAGAGCCACCTTCAAATTTTTTGGCCTGTTTTGTTATTAGCATACATTTTATGATGAATTATATAGTTATCGAAAAATACATTATTACGGGAATATGTTATCACAAATAACTCATTATCACAGGAAACATTTTATCCAGAATAATACATTATCACGGGAAACATGTTATCCCGAATAACTCATTATCAAGGGAAACATGTTATCCCGAATAACTCATTATCACGGGATACATTTTATCCCGAATTATACATTATCACGGGAAACATTTTATCCCGAATAGTTCATTATCACGGGAAACATTTTATCCCGAATAACTCATTATCACGGGATACATGTTATCCCGAATAATACATTATCACGGGAAACATTTTATCCCGAATTATACATTATCACGGGAAACATGTTATCCCGAATAATTCATTATCACGGGAAGCACGTTATCCCGAATAACTCATTATCACTGGAAACATTTTATCCCGAATTAAACATTATCACGGGAAACATGTTATCCCGAATAATTCATTATCACGGGAAACTTGTTATCCCGAATAATACATTATCACGGGAAACATTTTATCCCGAATTATACATTATCACGGGAAACATGTTATCCCGAATAATTCATTATCACGGGAAGCACGTTATCCCGAATAACTCATTATCACTGGAAACATTTTATCCCGAATTAAACATTATCACGGGAAACTTGTTATCCCGAATAACTCATTATCACGGGAAACATATTATCCCGAGTTATACTTTATCACGGGAAACATATTATCCCGAATAATACATTATCACGGGAAACTTGTTATCCCGAATAACTCATTATCACGGGATACATGTTATCCCGAATAATACATTATCACGGGAAACATTTTATCCCGAATTATACATTATCACGGGAAACATGTTATCCCGAATAATTCATTATCACGGGAAGCACGTTATCCCGAATAACTCATTATCACTGGAAACATGTTATCCCGAATAATTCATTATCACGGGAAACTTGTTATCCCGAATAACTCATTATCACGGGAAACAATTTATCCCGAATTATACATTATCACGGGAAACATGTTATCCCGAAAAATTCATTATCACGGGAAGCACGTTATCCCGAATAACTCATTATCACTGGAAACATTTTATCCCGAATTAAACATTATCACGGGAAACATGTTATACCGAATAATACATTATCACAGAAAACATTTTATCCCGAATAACTCATTATCACGGGAAACATGTGATCCCGAATAATACATTATCACGGGAAACATGTTATCCCGAATTATACATTATCACGGGAAACATGTTATCCCGAATTATACATTATCACGGGAAACTTGTTATCCCGAATAACTCATTATCACGGGAAACATATAATCCCGAGTAATGCATTATCACGGGAAACATTTTATCCCGAATTATACATTATCACGGGAAAGTTGTTATCCCGAATAACTCATTATCACGGGAAACATGTTATACCGAATAATAAATTATCACGGGAAACATTTTTTCCCGAATAATATTTAATCACGGGAAACATGTTATCCCGAATAATATTTTATCACGGGAAACATGTTATCCCGAATAATGCATTATCACGGGAAACATGTTATCCCGAATAATACATTATCACGGGAAACATGTTATCCCGAATAATTCATTATCACGGGAAACATGTTATCCCGAACAACTCATTATCACGGGAAACATGTTATCCCGAATTATACATTATCACGGGAAACATGTTATCCCGAATTATACATTATCACGGGAAACTTGTTATCCCGAATAACTCATTATCACGGAAAACATATTATCCCGAGTAATATATCATCACAGGAAACATGTCATCCCGAATTATACATTATCACGGGAAACATTTTATCCCAAATAATACATTATCACGGGAAACATTTTATCCCGAATTAAACATTATCACGGGAAACATGTTATCCCGAATAATACATTATCACGGGAAACATTTTATCCCGAATTATACATTATCACGGGAAACATGTTATCCCGCATTATACATTATCACGGGAAACTTGTTATCCCGAATAACTCATTATCACGGGAAACATATTATCCCGAGTAATATATCATCACAGGAAACATGTTATCCCGAATTATACATTATCACGGGAAACATTTTATCCCAAATAATACATTATCACGGGAAACATTTTATCCCGAATTAAACATTATCACAGGAAACATGTTATCCCGAATAATACATTATCAGGGGAAACATTTTATCCCGAATTATACATTATCATGGGAAACATATTATCCCGAATAATACATTATCACGGGAAACTTGTTATCCCGAATAACTCATTATCACGGGAAACATGTTATCCCGAATTATACATTATCATGGGAAACTTGTTATCCCGAATAACTCATTATCACGGGAAATATGTTATACCGAATAATACATTATCACGGGAAACATTTTTTCCCGAATAATATTTAATCACGGGAAACTTGTTATCCCGAATAACTCATTATCACGGGAAACATATTATCCCGAATAATACATTATCACGGAAACTTGTTATCCCGAATAACTCATTATCACGGGAAACATGTTATCCCGAATAACACATTATCACGGGGAACATGTTATCCCGAATAATACATAATCACGGGAAAAATTTTATCCCGAATAATATTTATTCACGGTAAACACGTTATCCCGAATAATATTTTATCACGGGAAACATTTTATCCCGAATAATACATTATCACGGGAAACATGTTATCCCGAATAAAATCTTTATCACGGGAAACATGTTATCCCGAATAATACATTATCACGGAAACATTTTATCCCGAATAATTCATTATCACGGGAAACATTTTATCCCGAATAACTCATTATCACGGGATACATGTTATCCCGAATAATACATTATCACGGGAAACATTTTATCCCGAATTATACATTATCACGGGAAGCACGTTATCCCGAATAACTCATTATCACTGGAAACATTTTATCCCGAATAACTCATTATCACGGGAAACATGTTATCCCGAATAATGCATTATCACGGGAAACATGTTATCCCGAATTATACATTATCACGGGAAACTTGTTGTCCCGTATAACTCATTATCACGGGAAATATGTTATACCGAATAATACATTATCACGGGAAACATTTTTTCCCGAATAATATTTAATCACGGGAAACTTGTTATCCCGAATAACTCATTATCACGGGAAACATATTATCCCGAATAATACATTATCACGGAAACTTGTTATCCCGAATAACTCATTATCACGGGAAACATGTTATCCCGAATAACACATTATCACGGGGAACATGTTATCCCGAATAATACATAATCACGGGAAAAATTTTATCCCGAATAATATTTATTCACGGTAAACACGTTATCCCGAATAATATTTTATCACGGGAAACATTTTATCCCGAATAATACATTATCACGGGAAACATGTTATCTCGAATTATACATAATCACGGGAAACATGTTATCCCGAATAAAATCTTTATCACGGGAAACATGTTATCCCGAATAATACATTATCACGGAAACATTTTATCCCGAATAATTCATTATCACGGGAAACATTTTATCCCGAATAACTTATTATCACGGGATACATGTTATCCCGAATAATACATTATCACGGGAAACATTTTATCCCGAATTATACATTATCACGGGAAACATGTTATCCCGAATAATTCATTATCACGGGAAGCACGTTATCCCGAATTACTCATTATCACTGGAAACATTTTATCCCGAATTAAACATTATCACGGGAAACATGTTATCCCGAATAATACATTATCACGGAAAACATTTTATCCCGAATAACTCATTATCACGGGAAACATGTTATACCGAATAATACATTATCACGGGAAACTTGTTATCCCGAATAATACATTATCACGGGAAACATTTTATCCCGAATTATACATTATCACGGGAAACAGGTTATCCCGAATAATTCATTATCACGGGAAGCACGTTATCCCGAATAACTCATTATCACTGGAAACATTTTATCCCGAATTAAACATTATCACGGGAAACATGTTATCCCGAATAATACATTATCACGGAAAACATTTTATCCCGAATTATACATTATCACGGGAAACTTGTTGTCCCGTATAACTCATTATCACGGGAAATATGTTATACCGAATAATACATTATCACGGGAAACATTTTTTCCCGAATAATATTTAATCACGGGAAACTTGTTATCCCGAATAACTCATTATCACGGGAAACATATTATCCCGAATAATACATTATCACGGAAACTTGTTATCCCGAATAACTCATTATCACGGGAAACATGTTATCCCGAATAACACATTATCACGGGGAACATGTTATCCCGAATAATACATAATCACGGGAAAAATTTTATCCCGAATAATATTTATTCACGGTAAACACGTTATCCCGAATAATATTTTATCACGGGAAACATTTTATCCCGAATAATACATTATCACGGGAAACATGTTATCCCGAATTATACATAATCACGGGAAACATGTTATCCCGAATAAAATCTTTATCACGGGAAACATGTTATCCCGAATAATACATTATCACGGAAACATTTTATCCCGAATAATTCATTATCACGGGAAACATTTTATCCCGAATAACTTATTATCACGGGATACATGTTATCCCGAATAATACATTATCACGGGAAACATTTTATCCCGAATTATACATTATCACGGGAAACATGTTATCCCGAATAATTCATTATCACGGGAAGCACGTTATCCCGAATTACTCATTATCACTGGAAACATTTTATCCCGAATTAAACATTATCACGGGAAACATGTTATCCCGAATAATACATTATCACGGAAAACATTTTATCCCGAATAACTCATTATCACGGGAAACATGTTATACCGAATAATACATTATCACGGGAAACTTGTTATCCCGAATAATACATTATCACGGGAAACATTTTATCCCGAATTATACATTATCACGGGAAACAGGTTATCCCGAATAATTCATTATCACGGGAAGCACGTTATCCCGAATAACTCATTATCACTGGAAACATTTTATCCCGAATTAAACATTATCACGGGAAACATGTTATCCCGAATAATACATTATCACGGAAAACATTTTATCCCGAATAACTCATTATCACGGGAAACATGTGATCCCGAATAATACATTATCACGGGAAACATGTTATCCCGAATTATACATTATCACGGTAAACATGTTATCCCGAATTATACATTATCACGGGAAACTTGTTGTCCCGTATAACTCATTATCACGGGAAATATGTTATACCGAATAATACATTATCACGGGAAACATTTTTTCCCGAATAATATTTAATCACGGGAAACTTGTTATCCCGAATAACTCATTATCACGGGAAACATATTATCCCGAATAATACATTATCACGGAAACTTGTTATCCCGAATAACTCATTATCACGGGAAACATGTTATCCCGAATAACACATTATCACGGGGAACATGTTATCCCGAATAATACATAATCACGGGAAAAATTTTATCCCGAATAATATTTATTCACGGTAAACACGTTATCCCGAATAATATTTTATCACGGGAAACATTTTATCCCGAATAATACATTATCACGGGAAACATGTTATCCCGAATTATACATTATCACGGGAAACATGTTATCCCGAATAAAATCTTTATCACGGGAAACATGTTATCCCGAATAATACATTATCACGGAAACATTTTATCCCGAATAATTCATTATCACGGGAAACATTTTATCCCGAATAACTCATTATCACGGGATACATGTTATCCCGAATAATACATTATCACGGGAAACATTTTATCCCGAATTATACATTATCACGGGAAGCACGTTATCCCGAATAACTCATTATCACTGGAAACATTTTATCCCGAATAACTCATTATCACGGGAAACATGTTATCCCGAATAATGCATTATCACGGGAAACATGTTATCCCGAATTATACATTATCACGGGAAACTTGTTGTCCCGTATAACTCATTATCACGGGAAATATGTTATACCGAATAATACATTATCACGGGAAACATTTTTTCCCGAATAATATTTAATCACGGGAAACTTGTTATCCCGAATAACTCATTATCACGGGAAACATATTATCCCGAATAATACATTATCACGGAAACTTGTTATCCCGAATAACTCATTATCACGGGAAACATGTTATCCCGAATAACACATTATCACGGGGAACATGTTATCCCGAATAATACATAATCACGGGAAAAATTTTATCCCGAATAATATTTATTCACGGTAAACACGTTATCCCGAATAACTTATTATCACGGGATACATGTTATCCCGAATAATACATTATCACGGGAAACATTTTATCCCGAATTATACATTATCACGGGAAACATTTTATCCCGAAAAATTCATTATCACGGGAAACATGTCATAAAAATGACATAAAACATGTCACAAAAATGACATAATACATGTCATAAAAATGACATAAAACATGTCATAAAAATGTCAAAACATGTCGTAAAAATGTCACAAAAAATGTCATAAAAAATGTAAAAAGGTATTTAAAACTTGTGATTATTAGGTATGGCTTTATTATATAATTATGATATTATATTAAATCATAAAAATTATATTGATGAAGAATTGAATTTTTTAGACTTGCGAGAATGTTTTTTTTGTAACAACATTAGTTTATTATAATATATTAGCCTAACCTAACTAACCTAACCTACCACTTTGGAAGCACAACGTTTGTACATAAAGTTATTTGGTAAGTTTTTTTAAATAAATAAAAATATGTATATTAAGTAGAAAAATAAATTTGATTAATACATTAATTTGTGCATGCATTATTATTTATTATACTTACTAACAGTTTTTAATTAAATTTTATTTTCAGTTTAATCAGTTTTGTTCATTCAGTTACACCACCAAATGTTATTCAAAGTTATATGTCACAAAAGTTGTTTTATTCTACAATTATTACTACCTTACAATTTATTTCTACTAATTTTTAAGTTGTTACCCCTGCTGGGGAATTGTTGTTAGGCGGTCCGCCGGCACTACAAGTAGTAGTCCGTCGACCGTCAACCGTCAACCGTTGCTCCAACGGTGACTCCTTATGTTTTATTGTTTTTTTTTTATATTGTGTAGTTATTCAAGTTATTGAGACTAATAAAGTGGAAGTTTCTTAGTTGTTAATACTTGTATCTTAGTTAATTATTACTTACAGTCCGTTTTAAGTGCGAATATTTGCAAACTCTAACATCAGAAGTGGGATAGACGCCGAAAAGGTCATCAAAACGAGGCTCGAAGAAAAAAAAAAAGAGAGAAAGTGAGGTTATGTATGATCGATTTACGGTCGTGAACGTAGATACGATTTACGATCAATATTATTCTCGCTAACGTGTTATCAGTTATCACTGTTGTTAAAAAAAAAAAAATAATAATAATAAATACGCCGTATGTGAAAAACATTACCGGCACTCCGATTAGTGTATAGTGTTTTTCTTACGTATTTATTATATATTCAAAACGTGAAATACATTACCGGCACTCCGATTAGTGTATAGTGTTTTTCTTAAGTATTAATTACATATTTATACGTATTCGTACCGTTTTAGACGAATACGCCGCCGCGCAATACGTAGTACTCTCATACCCGTTCCGTGTAAATAAAGTCGTCGTGTTTTGTGTGCGTGCGTACAAAAAAAAAAAAAACAAATCAAGTCACAATGGCTAATCAAGATCCAATTACATATGCGGGGATCCACGAACTCATGAGATTAGTTATGGATAAAAACAGCGAACGGGACAAGGTCTTAGTCGAATCAATGGCGAATCTGAATCTTGGACGACAGTTCAGTATGTTGCCCGATCTTAAACAAAATCTGAACAAATTTGATGGTGAGTCCAATGACGGTATGATAGCTGAAGAATGGTTGAATTCTATTGACGTCACGGCGAAATTACATTATTGGCCAGCAGAGTATAAACTAGAAGTAGCTCGCGCCAACTTGTCAGGTGCAGCGAAGAATTGGTATTTAGCTAACCAAACCTGCCTAAACGATTGGGAAAAATTTGATAGTTTATTTAAAGAAACATTTATGTCACAAGTAGGCTTAGCAGAACGATGAAAACGTATGATGTCTAGAGTACAGATCAAAGGCGAAACCGTGTTTGCGTTTGTACACGATAAAAT
The DNA here is from genome assembly GCA_020882235.1 of Schizaphis graminum. NCBI lineage: Eukaryota > Metazoa > Arthropoda > Insecta > Hemiptera > Aphididae > Schizaphis > Schizaphis graminum. The sequence continues at coordinate 226,930 of JAJFBB010000014.1, read as the reverse complement.
TAAACTGTGTCACGGCTTAGGTTTGTCACCAGCGGAAACTAAGAAAATGATATGCGTCGGATTACATTCGAAAGCATTATGTAACAACCTCTTAAGTAATCCACACACATCGATTCCATTACTGTTGGCAGACATCAGGGAATTCGAGGAAGTAATGAATGAAAGAAATAGTAGATTCCCAGCTTCAAAAACATCTTACATGAGTAAACCAAGTAATTTCAGTCATAATAAACCTAGCAAACATGAAATACCCATAGATAAGCACGCTAGTACAATGGAGACACCTACGGGTCGACGTTGCTACAACTGTAATGCTTTTGGACACATAAGCAGAGAATGCCCAAAACCTAAACGACCATTCAAGTGTACAGAATGCGAAGTCGAAGGGCATACTAAAAAGTATTGTAGACAATCAGATCAGAATACTCCAGCAGTAAGTTTTATTAATACTACAACCGCTAAGTCTAAATACATTAAGCCTATCGGAATTAACGGATGTATGGAAATAACTTATGGACTGATAGACACTGGATGCGACATTTGCCTAATCAAATCGAGTGTAGCTAAGAAGTTTAATTTAAGTATAAACCCAACTAGCAAATTATTAACGGTGTATGGTAACACAAAGTCTAATGTAGTATGTGGCATTACTCATGCTAAGTTGAACATCGACTCAGTAACCGAAGAAATAGAACTGTGGGTGGTCAGTGATGAGGCGCAGGAAAATGATTTGATAGTGGGACGTTCATTTACTGACAAAGACAACGTAACATTTGTTAAAACTAGTAATGAAGTAATTTTTGATTATAATCTGATATTTCCATTTGCCAAGGAGGATTTTTGTGCCACTAAGTCAACAATTGCCCGCTCAAGTCATAAGCAGGTGCTTAAGAAGAACGAACTGGGTATCATTAAGGCGATGGTAGACTCTGAAGAAATGGAAGTATTAGTGGCCAACTATTCACCGAACGACAAGATTATAAATGTAGGGGAATGTGTTGGACGAATACAGAATATTAATAAGATACAGTGTCAAGAAAAGAACAACCACCAAATAGAGATAACCAATTCTATGGTAAGTTGTGGTACAATGATCTCAGAGATAGAAAAGGTACAACTATTAGATTTAATCAATAAATATCGATGTTGTTTTGCGCTTAATATGGAAGAACTAGGCTGCACAGATGTATTGTCAATGGATATTGAGGATAACAATCAACCTGTAACAGCCAAACCATATAAAACATCACCGACAGAAAGAACAAAAATTGATTCCATAGTTAAAGAATGGAAAAGGCTGGGTATTGTTACCGAAACAAACTCTAGTTATTCATCGCCAGTATTACTTGTCACTAAAAAGGGCGGAGAACCGAGGTTAGTGGTTGATTACCGTAAATTGAACCAGCAAACGGTTAAAAAGACCTTTCCAGTAGCTGATATTGATGATCTGTTGCAAGGGCTTACTGAAGCAAAAATGTTTTGTGTCCTTGACCTCGCATCAGAATACTTACAGGTCCCGTTAACAGAAGAAACAAAACACAAATCGGCGTTCATTACACCAACAGAAACTGGTCAGTTCGAACGAATGATGTTCGGTCTAACAAACGCACCGTTTGTATTCTCTAAATTGATGGCGAAGGTACTCGGACAGCTGAGAGAAAATACCGCAGTATGGTATCTCGATGACATGCTAATTCCAGCCGTGGACTTACCGGACATGTTAACCAAACTAGAAGATGTCTTAATAGCGTTGAAAGACTCTAAACTTACACTTAAACTAACTAAGTGTCGATTTGCCAGCAACGAAGTTGATTTCCTGGGATTTACATTAAGTACACACGGACTGAAACCAGGAGACCGTAAGACCAGTGCAATCGAACGGTTCCCGACACCTTTAAACAAACATGATGTGAGACGATTTCTTGGACTAACTGGCTACTTTCGCAGGTTTGTTCCAAACTATGCAAAGACAGCACGACCATTAAGTGACTTATTGCAAAAAGACACTTCATTTACTTGGGGACCAAAACAAGAGATTGCTTTCAAGGAGTTGAGAACAGCGTTAGTCAGCGAACCAATACTCAAATTGTTTAATCCTAAAGACAGAACAGAACTACATTGTGATGCCAGCGCAGTGGGCTTAAGCGGCATGCTCTTGCAAGAAGGGCCAGATGGCAAAATGCATTTGGTATATGCAGTTTCGAAAAAGACGACAGCAACTGAAGCAATGTATCATTCGACAAAGCTAGAGCTGATGGCAGTCGTTTGGAGTGTAAACAGGTTACGAAATTTATTGATAGGAATTAAGTTTACCATTGTTACAGATTGTCAAGCCACTATTCATTTGAATACCAAAAAGACGCAGAATTCACAGATTGCCAGATAGGCTATCATGCTGAGCGAATACGAATACGAGATCAAGCACAGGCCAGGTGAGAAGATGTCACATGCAGACGCCACTAGTAGAGCTCCAACGGAAGAAGCTACAGACACCATGGACCAAGCGTCAAACTCACAGACCCAAGTACCTGGATAATTACATATAAATAGGTAGAATAACTAAGTGAGGACACTTAGTATGCCAGGATGGTCGAATGTTATATTGTATAATTTTTATTACTAATTTTTAAGTTGTTACCCCTGCTGGGGAATTGTTATTAGGCGGTCCGCCGGCACTACAAGTAGTAGTCCGTCGACCGTCAACCATCAACCGTTGCTCCAACGGTGACTCCTTATGTTTTATTGTTTTTTTTTTATATTGTGTAGTTATTCAAGTTATTGAGACTAATAAAGTGGAAGTTTCTTAGTTGTTAATACTTGTATCTTAGTTAATTATTACTTACAGTCCGTTTTAAGTGCGAATATTTGCAAACTCTAACAATATAGTAAACGAAAAATATGTTAAATGAAGATTGTAGATGCTAATGTATTTTTTAAATTTTAACAAATATTGTAAAATTAAGTTAAATTAGCTAACAACATCAAATAAATCAATTATAAATGTGTGGTAAATTGTGCGTTTCTTAAAAAATTAAAAAAAAAAAATCATGTATTGTTCACCTTCATTATTAGGTATACATGGTATTATAAAATATTATACTTAAATAACTACTTTGTTATAATATTAAGTAGGTATGTCTTAATCCTAATATTTAGGTATCATAAAAATATTTTTATTTTAAACTATATTGTATTTAGTGTTGTGCAACTGAATAGTTCCTTCTGTTTGATTGGTGTTGTTAGCTAATTAGGTACTACCACCTACTAAATTTAAAAGTTAAAATATTATTAGTCCCACTTTTAAATTTTACTGTATTTTTTTTAGTTAGGGGTTAAGTTAAGTTTGTTTCAATTTGTTGAATACATTTTATGATCTTAACTCATATTTTGCATTTTTGCACTACGAATATTTTGATTGGACTGTATGATTTAAATTGAAATAGATTTATCATAGTCCTGAGCTTTTAAATTATGGTAAAATTTTAAAAGGCATTTGTCTAGCAGGTGTTCTATCACATTTTATAAATATTTGACCACAGTTACCTGTGCATTTCCTTTATAGTAATAGTAATAAAGTCAATCAATTTCACTTCTACTCCTTTATTATTTACCTATTAATTATTATAGTTATTTCTTATTACATACTTCTCAATTTAAGCCAATAACGATAATGTATTATAATAATGTTGCCATGTAGGTACGCCTAATTTCGATAATAATAGATATAGAACTTTTATATTCTTGCAATAGTCAATAATGGTAAACTGTGTATTTTTAAATGAATTCTTATTTGATTTGATGATCCTAAAAAAAATATGTTAATAATTAATGATGAAATAGATATGTTTTATACCTAATATGTACAATGTATATTTAAATAATATTTAAATCCTATTGTGGATCACTTCTAGTAAATTGGTAGATCACCCGCTATACAAATGCCTTTTATAGTGATTCATGAAAATAGTAATATAAAATGAGGTGATTTAAGTCATGATATATTGAAATAGGTAAGTTGTTTGCCTACATATTACCCTATTGTTTTTAACAATATTCATAATTATATTGTTAAAATAATCTTAAAATAAAATATTATATAAATTTAAATTTGAAATGTTTAGCTATTCATTGTCTTTCACTTTTAAATAATTTAAGTGGTTTGTAATATTGTAAATATAGTATGGGGTAATATGTAGGATTTGCAATTTTGAATCAAGTTGTTTTTAATTAACATAAGTGAAAAAATGTTGTACAATTAGTATGCATTTATAAAATACAATATGCTAGATGTTTAGTTATAGGTTAGGTACTATATTATGTATATTTAAAATTATGATTATTGACTTATTACAGTTAACTCAAAACTAATGTGAAGTAGTTTATAATAGAAATTAAAAAAATAAATAAACCTTTTAAAAGGTAAATCATAAAAATGAGACATATCAGTTATATACATATGTATATGTATGCCTACAATACAAATTAAAGTAAAATTTAAGATAAATATTGTATTGAAAAAATATAGTTGATAAAATAATGTTAAATTGTGAAAATTATATTTTCAATATGGCTCAAGTCACCTCATGTTATATGAATTTAATTACATTGTTAGACTTCTATTAGTTGTATCATAAGATGTATAAAATAAATTCTTAGGTAGCTTTGTGTGCGCCTTTGAAGAGATTTTACAAAAGAGTAATGAGCCCCTTCAATTTGTCATAAACCATCTGAAATGTCGGTATACACCTGTATTATATTATGTTATTAAAAATAAATTTTATTATTTACTATGTAATTATTTATTAGTCTCTTACTAGTTTTATAGCTATTAAGTATGTTGTATATATTTATATATCGTTCGAATCACAAGATAAATATAAAAATTATTGTGTTCAAATGTTACTAAGGACAATTTCATAAGACCTCAAATAACAATTTATTGTTTATTAAACCTAGTATATTATTTTTAGTAGGTAATTATATGTATGTGCAATATATTATGTTACATGTTTATGTTTATTGTACAATAGGTACCTTCTTGATTTTTATTATATTTTATTGTTATTAAATGTTTTTATTATGTATGCATACAGTGTGAATATGTAGATATGTTGGTAATTTAAAAATAGGTATATATTCTAAAGGTGTACTAATTTTATGATTGTAGGTTATAGTTTATTTAAAATAAAACCATAGATTTTTGTATTAATTAATAGTTTATATTATTCAAGTTAAGTTTTATTATTATTAGTAGTTATATCTTACGAAAACACCAAAACCAATATACCACAATGATGGGAACTATCAAACTATTTGATTGTAGTTCACTTTTCATTTAAAGAGTTCGAATACTTTTTTATTAATAAAAATTTGTTATCATTCGAAATTTGAATTAAGACTTATCAAACTCGAAATATTATACAATAATGTATAATATTATTTGGTGCATACCACGACTAATACCACCCTTGCCTAGCCTTGGGATATGTATACTGAAGAATAAGTAATGAGCAACTTTTGGGGAAAACCTAAACTATCATGAGAAAAGTACACACCATTTAAGATAGAACTATCTTAAACACGGACTAAGATATACAGGACTGGACACGAGATGAATATTGTGGTTACGAAATGTTGTACAACAGGCAAAGTTCGGGGGGATATTTTCCTTTTAGCATTACTAGCGCCGTCTTAGTGGATACTTATGGAACTATCTATGATGATAATGTCATCTAGTTCCAAAAGTATCCACTAAGACGGCGCTAGTAATGCTAAAAGGAAAATATTCCCCCGAACACCGCCTGTTGTACAACATTTCGTAGTCAACCCCCCACACCCTCCAACCTTGTCGTGTCCAGTCCTGTATATCTTAGTCCGTGATCTTAAATTCGGGGTTACACTAATACCACGACAATCTGTTACTCCGATATTATACTACTCCGATAAATAAATGAAGATGGACACTTATGCAACTGCTACGACAATCGTTGCTCCGATTATCAATAACAACGATATTCTATGATATAACTCCGATATATTTTGTACTATAACCACGGTTCTGTAGAGATTTGTTCCACTCTGCCCACCTAGAAAAAAATTCTAGTGCTGTACTGTAAATAATAAAAACTGACTGTTTGCGTATAAAAGCCACATTTATTATTGAGACATGTTCCTCACATCGACGTCGGGAACTAACTGACCGGCTGTGTGCAGTGTTGCCCACAGCACGTCCCGTAATCCGTCGCAATAGTTTAATGATAATATATAATGATAACATAAGTAATTTAGAACCTTACATTCGGCCCAAAAAAAAAATAACAATAAAATAAAGTAAGAATAATAAAGGTAATAGTTAACCTGAATACAAAAAACATACTTATAATAATTAATAACATAACATAATATTAATAGTTGATTATAAATTAATAACATTACTAAATGATAAAATAATACAATTTGCATAAATTTCAACTTTTATTTAATTGTTGTTTTTTTTTTTTATAATGATTAAAATAATAAAATAATATATTAATAGTAGAAGTAAACAGCCTTAATAGGAACAAATATAATAATAAGCACCACAACTAAATAATTAATAGTGATATAAAATAGTAACTGATAATAACATAAAAATATTTAATGTTTTATAATAATTTTTTGTATAATACCTTTCGGCCCAAAAAAAAAAATTAATATATTATAACATTAATATACTATATAATCTTTTAACCAAGCTGGTGTCTTGTGAGTTCGTTTGTTAATATTGTTTACCTTAGTGTCTATGGTTGGTGTAGGAGAATTTATTTGAATGTTGTCTGTGAAAGATGTTGGAGGTAGTTGTTGATTATTATCTTCAAATTGAATCTCGCCTGGATCATCCAAATTTGGTCTGTATTGAGCTGGTTTAAGTGATTGTACATGGACTATTCTGGAATGTTTTTTGTTTGTCGCATCGGCCCTGGTAATTTTATAGCAAACTTTTCCAACTGGATGTTCAATGATAAATGGTCCTTTAAAGTTTGGTGTAAGTTTTGTGTCATTTGTAGACTGCCAGTTATACCATACTTGTTGACCTGGTTGGAAGTTGTGATGGCTTCTATGTTGATCGAATCTTTTTTTGTTTATTTTATGATTGTCTTTTAGGTTTTCAATTGCTATACCTCTACTTTCTGCAAGTAAGTCTAGTTGATCCATTCTTGACAAGTCTGATTGTACTGAACCTAGTGCCATATCCATAGATGAAAGTTTTGGTTCATAGCCATGTAATAAGAAGAAAGGTGAAAACTTTGTGGTGCTCTGTTGAGATGTGTTTATAGCTAAGATTAGGTTTGGTAACTTAACATCCCAATCGTCTGGGTGTTCTAATGAAAATTTAGATAAGACTGAGATCATAGTTGCGTTAGAACGTTCTACCAGTCCGTTGGCTTGTGGGGTATATGGTGGACATAGAATGTTGTATTTCATATTTTTCTAAATAAAGTTTAAACTTAGAACTTGTAAATGAAGAACCATTGTCCGAAATATATGTAACTGGTAGTCCATAGTGATTTATGATATCATTTTCAAGTGTATGGATGATGTCATCTGTAGCAGTAGTGCATGTAGGTCTGGCTAAAAGAAATCTGGTTGCATGACAGATGTGTGCTAATATATAACAATTGCCTGCTTTCGTAGTCGGGAGTGAAAGGTGATCTGCAGAGATGACTTCAAAAGGAACTTCAGGTATGGGTCTCTCACCTAACATTCCATATGCTGATGTAGTTCTTCTGTTGACTTGTTGACAAGTCTTACATCCACGAACATAGAGGGAACAGTCTTGTCTCATGGAACTCCACCAATATCGTGCTTTAATCCTGGATAAAGTTTTCTTAATATCAAAATGACCTGTGTTGTCATGACAATGTTGTAAAACTGTGTTGCGATAAGAAAATGGAATGACAATTTTACTTACTTCACAACCATTTTCTGTATTGACATGAACTAAGATGTTATTTTCATATTTATACATACGTTTTATTTGTAGAATATGAACCGTGTTATTTTTACTCTTAAGTTTTTTTGTTGATTTGTTGGCAGAAGGAGTCAGCTTGTTGGGCTTGTACTAATTTATCATTTTGAGAATTGATGATTGCCAAACAACACTGGTTTTCATCGTTTATAGGTTGAGGATATCTTGAGAGATGGTCTGCAATAATATTTAGTTTTCCAGCTCTGTAGATGGGTTCAAAGTCGAATGCTGCTAAGTCAACAACATACCTAGCAAACTTTCTGTTAAGCTTTGCTTTGTTGACTATGTATGCTGTGGAATAATTATCAGTTATGAGTTTAAAGGTTTGACCGACCAAATATAGGCGAAATTTTTCAGTTATAGCCCAATGTACCGCTGTAACCTCTAACTCATTGCTATGGTAACGTTTTTCTGGATCTTTAAGGGATCTGCTTGCATATTCTATTATACATGTAGATCCATCATGTATTTGGGAGAGACAAGCACCTAATCCTTCATGACTTGCGTCGGTTTCTACGGTAGTTGGCACGTTTTGACGAAAGACTGCAAGAACTGGGTTAGAAGTAATTGCTGATTTTAACTTAACAAAAGCATGATGTTCATCATCTGATAATTGAATTTTATAATTAGAAGATTTCTTACTTGATACTGGTTTGTTCTTCAATATATTGGTTAAGGGTCTTGCAATTGATGCAAAATGATTTATATACCTTCGTAATGCATTGGCAAATCCTAAAAAACTTCTAAGTTCCTGAAGAGTACTTAATGTTTGATACCTTGTGACTGCTTGGGCACGTTCAAGATCTGGCTTGTCTCCTTTCTCGTCTAATATTCTGCCTAAAATCTTTATTTCCTGTGCAGCGAAAGTGCACTTGTTTTTAGTAAGTTTAAGACTGTATTTCCTTGTGGCTTCAAAAAGTAACTGTAGAAAATTCAGGTGGTCTTCAAATGAATCATGTCCGGCTGCTAAATCATCATAGTACTTTGCCAGCCCTAATTTAAGTAAATCACCATAAGCAATAGAGATTGCTCTAGCTAAAAGAGCTGGTGCATTAGCAAGTCCAAATATAACTCTGCAAAATTCAATATGGTAGTCAGGAGTCACTGCAGCAGTTTTAAAAATATCACTTTCTTTGATTTTAAAATTGTTAAAAGCATGTTTGATATCTACCAATGATTTGAATTTTTTGCCAGCTATTTTGCTGATCATCAAGTCCATTTGATCTATTGGAAATGGGTCTTTTACTGTAATTGGATTTATAGTTCTTGAATAGTCGACGACCAATCGTTTCGGCGTTGACTCGTGAAATGGCTGATCTACAACGAAGGCAGGTGCTGCATAAGGCGATGTTGACATGCGACACACTCCTTGTGATATCCATTTTTCTACTTGATTTCTCATGAATGTTCTGTCTGGATCAGTTGCCTTATAAGGTTTGCATTTAATAGGTCTTTCGTTGGTCAATGAAATCTCCATCTCGATGTCAGGAAATTCTCCAAGTTCAGCTTTAGGTGTGGAAAAAATGTCCTCATATGAGTTAATTAGAGATTCAAGTTTCTGAGTTTGGTTTTGATTAAGAAATGGTTGATCTACTTTTGTGGTTTCTATATCAGATATTTTGGTAACAAGTGGTCTGTTGTTAAACCTGGATTGCAGTACACATCCAACAAATGCAGATTTAGATTTTACACAACCGAATTCTTGAATAAACGATGGTGTTGTTATACATACAGCACCATTTGGTTCAATAGTAATTGTTGCTTGTACTGCTTTTTGCCAATCATGACCTAGAATCATTGCAATTGGTAATTTATCACATAAACCTACTTTTGGCATAACATAATCAATGTTTCTGACTTGTATTCTAAGACTTATCCAACCACTTGGTGTGCAGTTACCCTCAGGCGTTGCATACGATCCATCTTGCCATGGAAATATGGTTATGTTATCTGGAACAAAACACCTTCTGAGTAACGTAACACATGATCCAATATCGGGTAAGGCATCGATAGTCATGTTGCCATTTATTGTGGCCGGAATTTGAGATACTTTGACAAGATCTTCTGAGGTAGGATTCTCTTGAACACAATTTATTGTTTTGGTTGTTGATGTCTCTTTAGGCTTTGCTTCTTTATTAAAACGTTTCTTATTGACATAGGTGGTATCTTTTGTGTCTGTCTTGCTGTAAACACGAGCTGATTTTTCTTGAAGTTGATTTCTACAATTATAACTGACATGTCCTACTTGCTTACATCTATAGCAAGTTTGATCTTCTTCTTTATGAACTGATGGGTTGAAACGAGGAATGTAGTTACCATGTTCTTTTGGGTTGTCTTGAGATTTGAAACTAGTTGTATTTTCGGAAGTATTTTCTTTAACATAATGACATTTGCGAATGGCATCCAATTGCACAGCCCTGTCTAAGAGGTCCTTAACAGAAGCGCACATTGCTGTTGTCAATGGAATTGCCCATTCGTGTTTAGTTATACCTTGTAAGATTAAGGAAACTCTGCCAGACTGTTGTAGCGGGAATGGAGCTTTGTCTATAATAGCATCCTTGTCATAAATGTAATCTGCAATTAATTCATTGGAGCGTAGTGTACGTTTGGCTTGGAATTGTATAAATTCAGAAAGAGACATCTTAACTTTAAATCTATCTATAATGCCTTCTTTCCAAGTATGCCATTCGTCAAAAGAGCGACCAGATACTTTGTGCCAATTTAAGGCTGATCCTGCTAATCGTGAGGTGGCGTTGACCAAGGTGAGAGATGGAGTCCAGTGTGCGTGTGCTGAAATGCGTTCAACTTCTTTAATCCAATCGCAGACATTTTCGATTTTTTTTCCAGAGAATAAAGAGATTGCTTTGGCAGTATCGTTAGTGGAAAAGATTTGTACTTGATGTTGAGAATTTAGTGATAATTTGTCGGCGATAGCTTGTTGCGATTGTGATAATCGGAGAATGAGTTCCAAAACATTTTCGTTGGCTGGTTGACTGTTTTGAGTTAAGCTCATCGTGGCGATAGTATTCTGCAATTCTATAATTTTTTGAGCGTCTTCGTTTCGTTTTTTTCTAGCTGCAATAAGGTTTACTTGTATTCCGTCAGCTACTACTCGTTCATTGTCGCTAAGAAGAATATCTACAAGTTCTTCTTTTTGACCTGTATTAGGTAATAATCGGAAAGATAGTTCTTCTCTAATTTCCTCGATCTTAATTGACTTTAATACTGTCCTTTCCGTCGAGTCTAAAGCACTCATGATTAATGAATTAACGAATTTGGTTAGCGTTTAATGTTTATGACAATACTGATAATTGATACGTAATTTATCAGTTAATCACGATATTATAGATAATAGGAGATTTATTATCTATGCACAATATAAACAACAATGTTATCAGTGTACGTACTGAAGTTGTTAACGGATTCACTTGAATGTTGATTACTGTTAACCTCAAACTTTAAAAGGGTAGAATAAAACGTTTAGAAATCCACGTGCAACGTAAGCATGTAAGACTTCAAATAAAAAATAGAAAACGCACTTTTATGTAAAATTACGTTAAACAACACTTAAAAATACAATAAAACGCGTTTCGATTTACCACAGCGCCATGTAAATAATAAAAACTGACTGTTTGCGTATAAAAGCCACATTTATTATTGAGACATGTTCCTCACATCGACGTCGGGAACTAACTGACCGGCTGTGTGCAGTGTTGCCCACAGCACGTCCCGTAATCCGTCGCAATAGTTTAATGATAATATATAATGATAACATAAGTAATTTAGAACCTTACAGTACTAAAGCATATTTGATGAAATCGGCCCTCTGGACGATAGAAATTTTACTATTATACCTACAAACGTTATTTTTATATTATCATATAGTATGTATTTCATATTTTCATAAAAAGTATTGTTAGAGGCAGTCTATAGAGTATGGGCTATTGTTCATGCCAATATGGCATTTTTGTGTTGTGTTATCAATGTTGTTTGTAGCGATTCTTATCACGCGTATTGCCGTGCGGTCGACGATAGCTACCGCTGTCGTGGGCTGACCGCCCAGTGCGTGTGTGAGATCGTTAATTTTCTGTGATAAGTGTTAACTGTAAATTGAATTATACTTTTGTGAATTAAGTCAAGTCATGCTTTCAGTGTCACAAAGTTCTTCTAATTGTTTCTAATGTTTGTATTTTATTGTGGTGGCACTGAAAGACTTAGTTATGTAACCGGCGGCCGGAGCTTTCTTGGTAACGGTCGTCGGCCCTTTTACGCTCTCTTCTTCTGTTTGTCGTTGTGAAAGCACGTATGTGTTTTCTGTGCCTGCTGCAGCTGTCAAACCACGTTTTCCTGTGTGTTTATTGTGAATTGTGATTTCTTCTGTCTGGTAAATATCGTTAGCGCATTTTATTGCCCACCTATTTAATTGTTTTTCCCCTAGTTTAGGGCGGTCATCTATTGCCAGCAGAAGATTGTGAATCTCGTGGTTTGTCGTGTGTGTATTCGCTGTAGCAGCCTTGTATTGTGAATTGTTCGTCGTGTTGAGGTTAGCGGCGCTCTTGAGTGTGTGCGGGATCAAACCTGTACTTTTTATTGTATTAATTTGATTATTATACGGATCCCGGCACCTCAAGACGTCATAACCCCAAAAAAGGTATGTGGTGCACCACCTATATTTGAGTATAGACCGACGGGTCTTTGACTATTGTATTATTTTCTATACTATTATCATCTAAATACTGTTATATTATACCTATGCTATTGTTGGACCAAGTGGTCAATCTTTATATATATTTGTATTATGTGATTGGTTTTTAATATATTTTTAAACTGTTATTACCTAAAACAATTGTCTAAAATTTATTATTATTATATACTAGGGACGATAGCGTAGCTTGTGTTGCCTATCCTCCCGGCCGCCAAGGCTTATTAATATATTATTTATTAAAGCTGAGAGCGAGCCAACATTTGGTGACCTCGACGTGATTTCCTTATATTAATCTTTAGACAATTGTTTTGGTTATTAAAATTAGCAAGTTTCAAATATTCATTTCTATTTTTTATACCACTAGTCAAATAGTAAATGAGAGTAAATCTTATGTTTGTGTAATGCTCGACTATTTATACTATTAAATATCATATTATAATTATAAACTCTACTCGAATTATGGTATAGTCACTCAGCTAACAGGGCCTTAGGTATTGTAATAATTTCTAAATTTATTTCATATATTATATTTTAAACCCACTTCACTATTATTGTATTGTATTCAGCTTAATCTGTGGGTTATTGTATTTTTTATTATTGTAAAATTGTACTATCATCAGTCAACATGGGCAAGGACGAGGATAAACATCCAGTCGAGTTACTGAAATTAATTAAAAAAAGGGATCAAGTCAAGAAATCAATGCAAGCTATCAAGATGTTCATCGACAAATACGACCATACCACAAGATCAATTAATCAATTACAAACAAGGTTAGATAGTTTAATGCAATACATGAAAAAATACGAGGCATGCCAGGACGAAATTGAAGTCTATGAAACAGTGACCGATGAGATGCTGGATGATCGTGTCAGTACTGATGATTTTTTTTGTTCACTTAAAGCTGACGTCATGGACTTAGTTGAGCGCAGTAACAAGGCAACATCCAACGAATCTACTATACAATCACAGTCAATTGTTCGTGACCCAATGAAACTACCATCTATCCCAGCTCCCATATTCAATGGTGAATTGCAAAACTGGGTATCGTTTCTTGATTCTTTTAATGCCATGTTTCATCAGAATAATGGACTGTCGGATGTACAACGTCTACATTATTTGAAGTCGTGTCTGGTTGGGCCTGCAGCTGAGGTAATACGTACTATTCCTACTACAGATGTAAACTATAATACTGCATACAACGCTCTTGTTGAGAGATATGAAAATAAATCCCTTATCATTCAGTCGCACATACGTTCGCTATTTCAAACACCACAAGTACAAAGGCCTACTGCCAGTGAACTACGTCAGTTACACCACCATGTTGTGTCTCAAGTTAACGCTCTACAAGCACTTGGTCAAAACATAGTTGAATGGGATGCATGGTTGGTGACCTTGCTGTGCTGCAGGTTAGATCCCACCACTGTGGGTGAATGGCAGTTGCTGCAAACCACTAAAGAGCTTCCGAAATTCCGCGATTTGGAAAAATTCCTAGCAAACAGAGTCTCTGCTTATGAGGTTGGTGAAGTTAATAATCAGTCCACCCATCTTAAGCAATTACCTAGTGGCGGTTACTCAACGAAGAAAAAGGTTTTATTTACCCATCAAAATTACAGCAGTCCGTCCAAAGAAAGAAAATGTATATTGTGTCCAGAACACCACCGACTAACAACATGTGAAAACTTTAATAAAATGTCCATCACCGAACGCCAAGATGTAGTGTTTAGAAACAAATTATGCTACAATTGTTTACATCCTGGCCATCAGGTTCGTCAATGTCGTAGTAGTAATTGCAACGAATGTGGTAAACGACACAATACCAAATTACATAATGATTCGATGCTCAGGTCTTCCACTTCAGAAAATGAACCATCATCATCAAATCAAGACCAGCCTGTTGTGAACTACGTTGAGCAAGCTAACAACAATCCTACTGCCCTAAAGCAAATAATGTTAGCTACTGCAGTGGTCAGCTTAACAAATTCAACTGGTCATCATATTCCATGTCGTGCCATATTAGACTCCGGTTCTCAAGTCTCTCTTATAACCAAGGAGTGTGCCTCAAGACTACACATAAGTGGAGTTCATAGCTCACTGTCAATAGCTGGCATTGGATCTATAGCTGCAAAAACTGGCACAATGATAAATACAACCATGTGTTCACGACTTAGTAACTTTGAAGCATCCATCAACTTCCATGTAATCAACTCAATAACAAACAAGTTACCAAGTTACAATGTAGACATCCAACAATTAAATATTCCAGACACAATAATGAACTGTTTAGCTGATCCTGGATTTTATAAACCAGGCAACATTGATGTACTGCTCGGTGCTGAAATATTCTATGAACTGTTGGTTGGAGAAAGCAAGAAATTACAAGAGGGCACTGTCTTGCACAACACCAGTTTAGGATGGGTGTTAACTGGTTCATTACCTATCACCAATTCCCAAATGTACGTGTCAAGCCTATTAATTCAAAACCAATCAATGTCTTCTCTGGCTCTAACAGACCGTCCCACTTGTAATGTCAAAAACGACCAGTCAGTAGCTGAAGTACATTTTACCAGTACAGTAACTCAAGATCCATCTGGCCGATTTGTAGTACGATTGCCATTATTGAAAGATCCCCAGGTACTAGGCGATTCAAAATTCATGGCGCAGCAGCGTTTTTTCAATCTAGAGCGAAGAATGAATCGAAATCCTACACTAGCTCAAGAATACAAAAATTTCATGTCTGAGTACATTAAAATGGGTCACATGGAAGAGGCAGAGGACACTGACCTTCCTACTTACTACCTACCTCACCATGCTGTGACCAAGGGTGACAGTCTAACCACCAAAACTCGGGTTGTCTTTGACGGCTCAGCTGCTACCAGATCAGGTCTGAGTCTTAACGACATATTGGTTTGTGGTCCACCAGTCCAACCTGAGTTATTATCCATTGTACTGCGATTCCGTCTCTATAAATATGCATTGGTTGCTGACATTGAAAAAATGTATCGACAGATCCAAGTGGCACCTGCGGACTGTGATTTGCAACGGATTGTGTACCGTTCAAATACTGATGATATATTAAAGGATTACAGGCTTCTTACTGTCACATATGGTACTAGGGCTGCATCGTTCCTAGCCACACGGTGTTTACTTGAGGCAAGTTATATGGTTCATGATGTAACCGCCCAACGTGCTATACAACAAGATTTCTACGTAGATGATCTACTGAGCGGCTGTCAGAGTGAAGAGGAATGTTACAACTTGTACCAAGTGATGTCCACTGAGCTCAACAAAGTTGGTTTTCCGCTTAGGAAGTGGTGTTCTAATTCCGAATTTGTATTGTCAAAAATGTCCAATAAGGAGAGTCAATCTAATTATATGTTGTCAATTAGTGACGAAGAAACCATAAGCGCTCTGGGCCTTGTGTGGCAGCCTAGGCTAGATTGTTTCAAGTTCATTTTCAAATCATGGTCTCACCCACTTCAACTGACCAAAAGAACACTGCTGTCAGACATTAACCGTGTATTCGACCCAGTAGGTTTTGTGTCACCTGTTCTAATTCGAGGAAAAATCTTCTTACAGCAGTTATGGGCCCTGAAACTCAATTGGGATACTCCACTGCCACCAGAAATGCAACAAAAATGGATTCAATTCTATACAAGTCTCAAATCATTAGAACAATTAATTATACCTCGTCATGTTCCATTCAGCAATAGTGAATCAGTTCAATTACATGGTTTTTGTGATGCTTCCCAAAACGCCTATGGCGCATGCATTTATGTTCTGTCTTCCATAACCGGTCAAAGTCAATTGTATTGTTCTAAATCCAGAGTCGCTCCTCTCAAGGCAAGCACTATTCCTCGATTAGAACTTTGTGGTGCACTTCTATTGGCTGAGTTGATAAACATGGTTTTAAGAGAGTTTGGACGCATCAGTATTTCCTGTAATACCCGAAGTGTTACATTATGGTCCGACTCATCTATTGTCTTAGCATGGATTAATAGTGACAAACCATTAAAGGCCTTTGTATCGAATAGAGTGGCACAAATTTTAGATTTAACCAATGCTACCCAGTGGCGTCATGTGCCAACTAATAGTAATCCAGCAGACCTAATTACTCGTGGTTGTCTAGCTGAAACTCTATCTGAAAACAACTTATGGTGGCATGGACCGGAATGGTTATCCCAAACTGAAGAGAATTGGCCATTCAACAATATTGTTTCACCATCAGAAATACCTGAACTTCGAATAATTCATTCAATCCTTGTCGTTAATAACCAAATGGAGTACATCCTTGAAAACAGATATTCTTCATGGACACGGTTGACTAGAATCACCGCCTATTTACTGCGTTTTGGTAGCAATGCCCGCAGCAAAGAAATTTCAATTCGACAGTTTGGTCCTCTAAGTATTGTTGAGATTGACAAGGCCATTACATTGCTGTTAAAAAATGTTCAATCACTTGCGTTTGAGCAGGAATTATCTGATCTAAGAGCCAACAAGATGGTTGGTCGTCGCAGCCCTCTACGCGCCCTCAATCCATTCTTGGATAATTATGGGCTAATAAGGGTTGGTGGCAGACTTACGAATGCTAACATCGCCTTCAATAGTAAATTTCCCATAGTATTACCATCCAAGGGTAATGTGACTCAACTCATTTTTGAACATGAACATAAGAGGTTGCTCCATATCGGCCCTCAAGGTCTATTAGCTAATATACACTTACGGTACTGGCCGCTGCGTGGACGATTAATAGCAAAAAAAACAGTGAGAAATTGTATTGTCTGCTTTCGTTCAAGTCCTAAGTTCATCTCGCCATTTATGGCACCTCTTCCGAGAGAGCGAGTGAATGTTGAACGACCATTTGCCCGAACAGGTGTTGACTTCTGTGGTCCCATTCTCATTCGCAGTGGAATCAGACGAGTTGTAAGCGTCAAATGTTATATATCTGTCTTCGTCTGCTTTGTTACCCGTGCTGTGCATTTAGAGTTGGTTAATGGTCTTACGTCCGATGCATTCTTGGCTGCTCTAACCAGGTTTATGGCACGCAGAGGTCACTGTAGCCACATTTATAGCGATAATGGTACCAATTTTGTGGGAGCCAACAAAGTATTATATTCATACTTCAAAAGAACCAGCGGGCAACGTACCGTTGAAGAAGAGCTGTCACATCAGCACGTTCAGTGGCATTTTATACCTCCCTCAGCACCCCACTTCGGTGGTTTATGGGAGGCTGCTGTTAAGTCTACTAAAAAACATTTATTAAAAATTAACACTATGGGCCTTCTTACATATGAAGAAATGAGCACCATGTTATGTAGAATTGAAGCTGTATTGAACTCGCGCCCTATATCACCAATGTCTGATAATCCATCAGATTTTACTGCATTGACCCCCGGTCACTTTCTGGTAGGTGGTGTCCTTACATTACCCGCAGAACCTGACAGTACAGGTATACCATTGAATCGAGTAAAGCGATTAGAACTTGTAAAGGTGCAAGCTCAGACCTTTTGGAAACGTTGGAGCTCTGAATATTTACCACAACTCCATAAAAGAGGTTGTTGGCTATCAAAAAAGGACAACATTGAAGTTGGATCCCTTGCAATTTTAAAGGAGGACAATTTGCCACCAATGAAGTGGATTATGGTTCGAGTCACTCAGATTCATCCTGGATCAGATGGTACTGTGCGTGTGGTCACTGTCCGTAACTCGACGGGAAGAGAATTTCAGCGTCCAACTACTAAGCTTGCTGTTCTACCCCACGTCCGAGATGAACAGGAGCCAGTCTGAATCAATTAAAATCATCTATTTTTTTTATTATAATTTTGTTAATGTCAGTATTCTGTCAATTATTGTATCTCATGTATCTTTGAGACTGATTAGCTTTATATACTTTGTATAACCTTTATTAGTATTTGCCTTAGTTGCTATTATAATGTGTATTTAATGTAATATGTTTGTTGAAAGCCCTGAGTACTTTCAAGGCGGGGAGAATGTTCATGCCAATATGGCATTTTTGTGTTGTGTTATCAATGTTGTTTGTAGCGATTCTTATCACGCGTATTGCCGTGCGGTCGACGATAGCTACCGCTGTCGTGGGCTGACCGCCCAGTGCGTGTGTGAGATCGTTAATTTTCTGTGATAAGTGTTAACTGTAAATTGAATTATACTTTTGTGAATTAAGTCAAGTCATGCTTTCAGTGTCACAAAAGTTCTTCTAATTGTTTCTAATGTTTGTATTTTATTGTGGTGGCACTGAAAGACTTAGTTATGTAACCGGCGGCCGGAGCTTTCTTGGTAACGGTCGTCGGCCCTTTTACGCTCTCTTCTTCTGTTTGTCGTTGTGAAAGCACGTATGTGTTTTCTGTGCCTGCTGCAGCTGTCAAACCACGTTTTCCTGTGTGTTTATTGTGAATTGTGATTTCTTCTGTCTGGTAAATATCGTTAGCGCATTTTATTGCCCACCTATTTAATTGTTTTTCCCCTAGTTTAGGGCGGTCATCTATTGCCAGCAGAAGATTGTGAATCTCGTGGTTTGTCGTGTGTGTATTCGCTGTAGCAGCCTTGTATTGTGAATTGTTCGTCGTGTTGAGGTTAGCGGCGCTCTTGAGTGTGTGCGGGATCAAACCTGTACTTTTTATTGTATTAATTTGATTATTATACGGATCCCGGCACCTCAAGACGTCATAACCCCAAAAAAGGTATGTGGTGCACCACCTATATTTGAGTATAGACCGACGGGTCTTTGACTATTGTATTATTTTCTATACTATTATCATCTAAATACTGTTATATTATACCTATGCTATTGTTGGACCAAGTGGTCAATCTTTATATATATTTGTATTATGTGATTGGTTTTTAATATATTTTTAAACTGTTATTACCTAAAACAATTGTCTAAAATTTATTATTATTATATACTAGGGACGATAGCGTAGCTTGTGTTGCCTATCCTCCCGGCCGCCAAGGCTTATTAATATATTATTTATTAAAGCTGAGAGCGAGCCAACAGCTATATAGTATATTATAATTTATCTTTTAAATAGGTATTGGTTAAATGCAGTCATGTATTATTTTAAAAATAATGATAGTATATACATTATAATATTATATACATTATTACATAAATGATTAAACGGGTTGAAGTATTGTTAATTGTGATTATGTTGTTAAACAATTTACAATTATCATTAGTCAATAATTGGCAAGTGTTTATAACTCATAAATTATGACCAGGTAAAAATTTAACGACTAGCATAACACTTTGTTTCTAACAGAGAAACAGTGAGAAGTCAAGTTAGAAATCCACTAGAATCCAAATTCTGTAATTTAATTTGTAATGTAAAAATAATTTATTAACTTGACTTTCCATACAGTATTTTATGATTTATGTCACCAACCTCGACTTCAAAGAAGATGTTAATATTTGACCAAAAATATTTTTATAATATAGACAGAGTAAGTAAGTTTAATATTTAGGAGACTTATAGCTATTACTAAATAGTAATTAGCTATAAATCTATAATATCCCAGTTTCAGACATATCTAATGATTATTGATTTCATATAAGATTGCTATAATAAATCTTTGATTCAAAGATAAAGTTCATACACCTATACACCTGTATCTTAAAACATAAATTACTCAACAACTAATAATTTAAATTTCTTTATTGATGTAAATGTTTATTTATTATTTAGCTTAAATATATGCGAATAACATCATCTACTGTGTCGTCGCAAACTTCACAGAGTTCTGGTCGAGGGTCTACACAACTAGAACAGTACCAACCATGGCCACAATTCAGAATAATGTATTGTGCCATTTCTGGTACATACTGAGGAGCACGCATACATCCTAGACAACCAGGTACTGTGAGATCCAATAGCAAAGTATTTCTACTCCAAGTACCTAAAGTATAAAATATTAAAATGTATCAGTACATTATACCAAAATTATTAAACGTTATAACTCCTAATAGATTCACCTTCTCCTATTCTAGGGAACATTATGTGGATGGGGTGTGTAGTTAATATCTGAGTCTTACAAATTGGACAACTATTTGTACAACAAACTTCACAAGCATCACAACACCATCCATGTCCACATGGTAGAAAAATGTTAGTCCCTTCAACATCTTCATTGTTCCCTAGACATATTTGGCATCTATTGGGAACCTCGCCTTGAGTAAGCAAACATTTTTAAAATTAATTAATATATAATATGTATTTGTTATATTTCATGAATTCATGATATAAAAAATAATACAATAATATACCTATTACCTATACATCAGTGATGTAACTAGCACTACATTTTATGGAGGAAAGGGCTAAAGATTCTTATTACACCAAATCCCAAAGTTAATTTGTGGGGAGCTAATTCCCCTTCACCAAGTTACACTTATACACATAATTATACAAGTATTTTATATAATACACTATGCTTGTTTTCATAATATTATTGTTTGAAAATATTTTGAAAATTAAACTATATTATCGTTACCTATTTAGTATAAATATTTTTTGTTAATTGTCCATTAAATTTACTATTTTTATTATGCCAATATTTTTATAATTGATTTAGATAGTACAAGGTCAGTAAACAACTTACACATTTTTAAACCAAATAGTTTTGTATTGTTATGGCATTTTAGCATTTATCATTTTACTTATATAGGTATATTTAAAATGTCCTTATTGACCTGTTGCAGACTTACAGTGTTCTGAAATACCATTTTAGACGGATAAATTAAATTTTAAATTTTATAATAAATTATATTATAAACATAGTGTAAAACTTGGGTATTTAAAAAATATAATTCATTGTGACAGCTAGGTATATTAACTTAATTGACATTTTAATACATTTTATTAAATAATTGATAAGCTTGCATCAGTCATGAATCGCTATGTATGTATGTTTGTTTACATCTTTGTTACCAGTCAGTGCTAGTTTAATTGATATCTCTTCCTTATTTAAAGGAAGTAATTTCTTTTTTTTATATATATATAATTAGTGGTTGTTCTGATAAAAGGTTAAGTACTGAATTATGTTAAAAAATACTTCTACAGTTCCCCAGTTAAATCAAATCTAGAAGTAGGTATTTTAATTATACTATGTGTGTATAAAAATGACTTTGATACTGTTCAATACAAATGTTTTAAAGAATGTTCTATATGAAGTTCATGAGGCATAATTGAAATTTTAATAGAATATATTTTGTTTGATTTTGATGTTATAAATGGCTTTTCGTCACCTGCCCAGAAATATTAAAATATTTTTAATTGCTTTTCCAATTACCTGTAAAAATACTCATAATTTAGATTTAATTTGTGTACCTAATTTTTCTCGAATTCTAAACCTAGATTATTTACTTAAACATAAATTATTATAATCAATTAGTTATTATGAATAAATTAATGTAGAGACATTAGTTTTGTTTTATCATTTGTTTATTTTTTTTATTTCTATATTATAACTTTATTATATATACATTGATTAAATGTGTTTTTTATATTACAGATAATGTAACATTATTTACTGACCATTGTGAAGAAAATCATGAGGTCCAAGTAATATGATTTCTACTTCAGCCGATTGATCTAGTTAATATAAACAATTTGATATTAATTTTAATATTTGATGAATTGTGACATTTTGACTTTAAAAAGTTATTTATACCTCCAATTTCTGGTTCAACAACCCCGACAGTTTCTTCAACAGCTTGTTGAAGAACAACTTCCTCAACCATTCCGTCAAGTATTTCTTGAATAAAATAGTAAATATTATAGTATATTATTTATTGTATATAAAATAATATTATATTATATTTATAGAGAATATAATTTATTGATCAAGTGCAAAACAACCCAATGTCTTTTTTAAACAGAATATACACCCTCCAAGGACAAAATCAACTTTTATATTTAAATTAATAATTATTACCAAATGCATTGAGATTGTCAGCAACACGTGGAATAAGACCTGCCGGACCTGGCCTCTCAAGCATTTGATGTCTACGACCTCTGGCCCTTCTAACACCACGAAGACGCACTGGCGTTTCAACAACCCTGGCGGTTTCTTCTACAGCTTGTTGAAGAACAACTTCTTCGACCATTTCTTGAATAAAATAGTAAATATTATAGTAATTATTTATTGTATATAAAATAATATTATATTATATTTATAGAGAATATAATTTATTGATCAAGTGCAAAACAACCCAATGTCTTTTTTAAACAGAATATACACCCTCCAAGGAAAAAATCAACTTTTATATTTAAATTAATAATTATTACCAAATGCATTGAGATTGTCAGCAACACGTGGAATAAGACCTGCCGGACCTGGCCTCTCAAGCATTTGACGCCCACGACCTCTGGGTCTTCTAACACCACGGACATGCATTGACGGAGCTGGTACTCGAGGTTGAATGTTCAGCCTTAAATCTTGAACATCCAGATCTCTTATGATTTCTGTAGGTAAACCAATCATTATGTAATTTAGTTTGAAAACATGAATATAATTTATCATATTACCATTAGGTAATGGGCCTATTTCTCGATCCAAATAGCCTCTCGCTGAGTAAGCTACTCGCCTTAGGTAGGCCATTAAGTCATATCTGCCACTACGCAAGCTGTTCAAAGCATCAGCCAAAATCCGATTGTTGACATCTCTGGATGTAACAATAGATCTTCGAACCTAGATTTACATATTACAAATCATAAAAGTATTATCAAGTTGTAACAAGCAAAATAAATTATCTTACTCTTTGACCGCTAATGATCTGCCAAGTTTCCCTTCTCACTCTGGCTTCAACAGAACGTAATCGATCTACAAATAATTGGTACAGAATCATTTTAGTTGTTATAATGTTTTCATGTTTAATATCTGTTATTTAATTAAGATTTTACCGTAGAAAGTCCATACAGGCGGGTGGCGACCAATAGTTGATCCTAACATGCTATGGAAGCTCTCTACGTAATTATTAGTTCGTATGTTTAATCCATAAACTGTAAATCCTTCTGGACGAATGATGTTTATCCAATAGTTACGAACATAGTTCAAAAATTCAGCCACAAGGTCTAATATGCCCATTCGTGTAGCAAGGTTTGTTATTGCCAAAAATCCTCCCAGAATATAAAATTCTTCAGGAAATTCTGGGACTTGCTGGGCTGGCAAATGTGGTAGAGCTATGATCTATTATTAAAAACATGTAAAAACAAATTATCATTATAATATCAATTTATATGTCGGTGAAACCTATTTATGATATAATATTACCATTCTCACTATTGTAGCAACATCATGATTGCTCATAGTTAATCTTGACATATTGTGTGTCTGAATGAATCGTACAATGCTCTATGGACAATAATTTATGTTAAAATAAAGTCTGACAGTCTAAAGATCACATTATTAAGTGTTTGAATATGTTACATGCAGTTAAAATAAAAGAATAAGGATATTACATTATTTTTTTATTCAGGATTGAATACATTATAACAGATGTCAAATTAGTACCTGACTATAATGAAACCAACAACCGACCATCTGACATTCAGGAATTACCCTTTGAACAGCGTTGCGCATGGCTGTTTCAAAGTCGGCTATAATGGTTATATTATCCCAGTGAAATATACCCTGAGGAAAATCACTTTTTATGAACTGCCAAAGCCTGATGTATACACTCTCTGTCCGACGATTTAGGAGAGCATATACCACAGGAACTGACTAAAAATACAATAGTATTTAAAAATATTATAAACAAATGTAATATTAACAGTCAACAGATCACTTACGATATTATCCAAGACCACATGAATTTTTACTAACTGTTGAACATCCCCAGGAGTTCTTGGTATGACTCCAAAAGTCCCATCAACAGCTAGCACTCTTGATCCATAAATATATGGTTTGAACCTCTGTAAAAATTGTAAATTTACAAATAACAATCCTCCAAAAGTAATCTCTCCGTTTTCTATGTATTCCAAATTGCCATTAAAAAATGGAGCTTCGTCATCGATACAATACAATAACTGATTTCGCCATGTCATTGATTGTATTGTGTCTCCCATGGCTCTCAGGTTCTCAGGAATAGGCGGACTGGAGCGACGACGAACATAGCGTATAACTCTTAGTGCTTGTTCAGTTTGTACCTCCATAGCTGCATTCGGAAATCTAAAAACAGAAAAAAATAGCTAGTATACAGGGTGATTTTTTTATCGAAGAACACTCATTATTTCTGAAAGTATTCATGTTTTTGAAAATATTTTTTTACATAGTTTCAAGTTGTTAATAAAACAACATTTTTATTAAAAAATTATATTTTTTATCCTTATATTTTTTAAGTTTTTTTACTTTTTTAATGACTTTTAATTTCATATTCCAAAGCAGTATAATTTTCTGAATATTTTGATACATAAAAATCGAATTTAGGGCCAGTAGTTTATGAGTTATAAGTATTTAAAATTTAGATGCGTGGAGTGGAGTGGTACGGGGTTACCCCGCAAAATGTTTGTCTACTACTCCGCTTGTCTAAACTTTAAATAAGTATAACTCATAAACTACTGGCCCTAAATTCAAATTTTATGTATCAAAATTCTCAGAAAATTATTCTGCTTTGGAATATGAAATTAAAACTATATGTTGTCATTCAAAAAAGTAAAAAAATTAAAAAAATATAAGGATAAAAAATATTTAAAAATATAATTTTTTAATAAAAATGTTGATTTTTAACAACTTGAAACTATGTAAAAAAATATTTTCAAAAACATGAATACTTTCAGAAATAATGAGTGTTCTTCGATAAAAAAATCACCTTGTATAGTATGTATTCACAGTTATAAATTAAATTTTTAAACATAAATATTATAAAATATAAGTCTACATTCTAGCTTGCTCTTCGAAGATTGTTCTAGCCGATATTCCCTCTGCTGAACCCCGTTGCCTCAGCGTTTCCAAGAATGCACCAATTTCAATATCATGCCCTTGGTGATGATTGTGTTGATGATACACCATAATTGGTGCATTATCTGGCTGTAACAACATTGAAGCTGTTGATCTACACCCTTGCTCATATCGTGAGCATCGAAGCTGTCTATATAATTTTATTTTATTTTTATTAATAGCTCTAATTGTTTATTTTATTGCAGATATATCATATTCTTTTAGTACTTACCGTCGATTTGTTGATACACGGTTTTGAACATACGTATATCCTCGTGCATCAGCATATACCATGCTTCCTCTGATCCCCGGAATTCTTCTAGATGAAGCCCCTTCCTCATAAAATGCGGTGTCTTCGTTACTACCGATTGGTGACCTCGACCTCGATCTTTCATTACGTTCATCTAAGTTGAATTTTAAAATTTAATTAATGTACCTATACTATTACCCAATAATGTTTATTTAGTCATAAAAATGTATTTTATTTATAAAATTTATTTTGGATTTGTATTTAGTAGTTATTATTTATTACCAAGTTCGCAAAAAATATTGTAATTAGATGTGAATTTAATAAAATTTATCAAAGTGTAAGCTACATAATGTAACCAGTGCCATATTTAAGCAAGGACAAATAGCACTGGGACCACTCATAAAGAGGGGTCCACCAACTTCAGGCATTTAGTATTACAATTAATTGTATATCTTTTTATACAGTGGGTTTTATAAAGTATAATGGCTTTTAACGACGACCTTAAAGCTGATACTAATTTTTATTAAAAAAAAAAACCGTTTACTTTTTAATATGTATACCTACTTACTTGAATACGTATTAAACATTAATTAGACACAGTTAAAGTGTTAAGTGTTCTTGTATATTAAATAATCATATTTTTGACTATAACATTTTATTCTATGATCTATGATCCAATTACTTATTTACAAGTAACTAATTATATTTACAATTAATTTAAAAATATAATTATGCTTAAATTTTATTTTGGCATTGAAAAAAATAGAAATGGACAATTTGGGGCCCAAAATTGTAAATTATACTGGGCCTATGAATTGCTAAATCATGCGCTGAATGTAACTCAATAAAAGCTCAAATGTTTTTATTATTGTAATTGTTAATTATTTTATAATTGATTATTTATCAATTATAAATAAATAAAAAAAATTGGATACACTTTTACTCTATCATTTTAATTTACTGAGTTTTTTTTTATATTTATACACAGTAAAGTTTATAGTGAAAAAAAAATTTTAATTTTCCAACTTGTAAGGTAGGGTACTGGTAGAAAATTGAAAAATGGTAATTTTTATGCAAAATTAATTTTTAAATTCATAACAATTGATCATATACATAGAAACATAATTGCATTGTCAGGATTAATAATGTATGGGTATGATGAACTAGGTATGATGTATTAATAATAACTATCAATTTTCCATTAATTGTCATTTATTAAAAATTTATAAATTTTATAATGATGACATTTTTATGAATTTTAAATGCTATAAAAAAAAACGTACCTATACAAATGTACCTACCTTTATTATATATTTCAACTGTATTATAATAACTTGACACATTTTTAAGTTTATTCTACCGATTGAAATTTTTTTATTGGCAATAATTTTAAAATAATATAATATAATAACCTAAATGTTTCATGCCTAAATAGCTCAAAAAGAGTAAAAATATTTTTAAAATTGTTTGGTGTATAGAAAATACCAATTTAAATATTTGGTGAAATTTTCATGAATAGTTACACTGTAAAAAACAAAATTGAAATTTGTCAATTTTTAGACATAAAATGGAAAATTTTTTAAATATTTCCCATAATATGGGAAAATTAATTTAAATTTTTTTTTTTTGAGCTCTGTTATATATTTGTGTTGTTCGCATAGGTGTGCGCACAGGGCGAGCAGGTTGAGCACCGGCTCGACCGGAATCTTTTTAGGGGCATAATAAAATTTCAAATTTGTGTAGGTATATTATAACAAATTATAATTGTTAATTATAACAATATTTTCAAGATCATGAAAATATTATTTGTTGTAATAGTGAAATAAAATTAAAAATATTTGTGTACCTACCAATACAAACATTTTATTAATTTATTCATCTAACAAAAATATTGCGCACAAAATAATATGTACCATATGACTTATGACTTATGACTATAGACGTTATAATAGGTTACTGATACATAAATATATCATTTTATTTTTATATTTATCGTGTTTATTTAATATTAAGATAATTGGACCTAAACCAGCGCAGTATAAAAATTAGCACATTAATATTATGTGCATATACAACTTGATTCTATTCACACGGTTTTTAATTTACATTTTTACTGTTAGAATATATATTAGTGTGTTTAAAAAAAATAGTGGCACTGCCCAAGTGTTGGGGCATTATAATTGTTCCAGACTCGACCGGAAATTGAAGTCTACGCACATCTATGGTTGATATAGTTGATAAATTTGTTCTTGGAGCATATTTCTTGTGAATGTATATAAAAATAAATTTATCTTTATTATATTATTTAATCAATAACACACATAATACGGTTATATCATATAATTTAAAATTATATATTGTATTATACTATTATATCACACAATCGTCTAGCGTCTAGGTATATTTTATCACAGATACTATATTATCTTTATAATTAAGACGTCGTTACAGTAAAGTTTTCTCCTAAAACGATCTAAAATTCAGGTCCGTCACACCAGCACCCCAAGTTGTGATTTTTTACTTCAAAATTTCACACGATTTTGTAACCATTTTGTAACCAAATGTAACCACAAAAACTTTTTTTGTAACTTACTAGGAAGTTTGTAGGTGTCGGGCTGAAATAACTAACTCACGTCGCGTATAAACGTTGAGAACTCGTATATTATTATAACGTTATATATTAGTTACCAATAATTAATACAATAATATATAGTAATATACAACGACCGTGGATCATTCGAGACTGACCCCGCGACTCGACCGGTCGCGGGTCGCGCTCTCGCGAACTTAGATAAGCAGTCACGGTCGTCGCGATAACGACCGCGACATACTCCCCCCCAAGTCCGCGAGAGGCGACGGTACCACCGCTGGTTAGGGTTCCAGCGTGGTACCGGTCTCGGCCACCTCCATGGCCTCAATCCACCGCTCCACAGTGGCCAGCTGTGCCTCTGGCGTCGGTGAGAGTGAGGCTGGTTGCTGCGGTGTCTGCTGCGGCGGCTGTTGTGGCGGCTGTTGTGGCGGCTGTTGCGGCGGCTGTTGTGGCGGCTGTTGTGGCGGCTGTTGCGGCGGCTGTTGTGGCGGCTGTTGTGGCGGCTGTTGTGGCGGCTGTTGTGGCGGTTGTTGTGGCGGCTGCCGCTGGAACCGGCCTCGCCCGTCCCGGACGTCATGGCGCTGGTACGCTGGTGCCCCACGTCGCGGTGGCACCCGTCCCGGTGGCCCTGCCCTTGGCCTGGTAGCCTCGCGCTGCGGGGTGTTCTCGCGAACAGAGCGCCGTCCCTCCGCAAATCCCCGTTCGAATAGGGCCCACGCGGTGGGGCTGGCCCGTATTCGGCCAAATGAGGCGGTGGTCGCCCGTTCCGCCGTCCAACCACCCACCACGTCCTCCGGCCCGTCTCCGGACAGCCTTCGGGCGTCCCGCAGCAGTTGGGCTGCGATCGACCGGAGCCTTTCGACGTGGGCAGCCAGAGCCCCACGGGATGGGCGGTTATTTCGATTTGGTGCTGCCATCTGAAAATAAACATGGTTAGTTAGTGTTCTCTGACGGTCTTACAGCTCGCTTCATTGCTGAGACGTGTAATTTTGTAGGGTGTTTACCCTCCGTCAAGAACACTCCGGTTCCTAATCGCTTACACAGCCTGACCGGTCCTAACCATTTCGGAGCGAACCCCGCATGCACCCGCTTTTCAGCACTTGATAGCGGATGCGCTTTATAAAAGACCCAATCCCCTACCGACAGACGGGTTCTACCCGGAGGTTTTGGTTGTCTATGGGTTCTGACAGCCTTCTGGCCGGTTACGATTGGAACATTCTTCTCCTTTACGGGAGCATCGTCCGGTTTTACCGAAGTAACACCGGGTTCTTCCGACACGTTCCGGCCGGCTTCCGGCAACTCCGGACCAGTTCCACTTTCCTCCGGAGATTCTTCGGCCAGCTCCAGCTGCCAATCTCCAGGTCCCTTAATTTCCCGGCCAAACATCATTTTGGCGGGTGACTGTCCGGTATTTCGGTTCTCTCTGTTTCTAACGGAGAACAATACGTGTGGCAGGTAGACATCCCACAGATGATGAGGCTTATCAACGAGTAAGGTTCGCAACCCTTTCTTTAACTCTTGGTTTCGCCTTTCTACTGGGTTGGCACGTGGGTGGTATATAGGAGTCGTCCATCCTTCCGATCCCCACCTCTTGAGTGCTTCTCCCATTGCCTTGGACACGAACTGCGGGCCATTATCTGACAATAATGCCCTCGGGTACCCGAACCGCGGGAACAACTCCCGTTCGAATGTATCCACAATCGATTTGGTAGTCGCCTTCCCTAACGGGTACGCCTCTACCCAGCGACTGTAACAATCAGTTACTACCAAAATCGTTGTCTTACCTCGTTGTGTTCGTGGGTACGGGCCCATAAGATCGATGCTCAGCACCTCCCACGGTTGACGTGGTATTCGGGTGCACATCTGATCTTCCGGTTTGCGATTCAGTGGTTTTACACATGCACATACGTGACATGCTCGAACGTAGTTCCGCACTGTCTCTCGCATACCGGCCCAAAAGAAACGACTCTTTATACTCCGGTAGGTTTCTTTCCAACCGGGATGATTCGCTGCTTCGTGGTCGTAAAACCTTCGTAGCAGAATCTGAGCCTTTTCCGCCGGGACTACCACTCCCTCTTCTCCATTCGCGATGGATTGGGGGTGGCGGTGTAACACCTTGTCCCGGATGACGTACAACTTCCGAAGACGACCGAACATCGCACCGTCCCCGGAGAGTTTGGCAACGATCTCCCGTATGTTCGGGTCATTCTGTTGCCACTCTCGGACGTCGTGTAATGTAACGTTTCTGTCATCACTCTTCGGCTGGATCGCTCCACAGTGGGTGACACCCACACCGAATCCTCCGGACATGCCGGACGGATCACCGAAGACTCCGGATGTTTCTCCGGACACTCCGGGCCGAATCACAGGGGGGTCGTGGATATTATTCTCCAACGATTCTTCGTCCACTGTATTCGGTCCCACCGGACAACGGGATAGCGCGTCAGCTGCTTCATTTTCTACTCCGGGTACGTGCCGGATTTCAAAATCGAAAGCTCCAAGTTGTAGCGCCCATCGCGTTAGTTTGCTGTTGGTACAGCGAGCTTGCTGTAACCATCGGAGTGCCGCGTTATCTGTAAATAGCATACACTTACCAGACTCGAGATACGGCCTGAACCGGTCAACCGCCCATACTATGGCTAGACACTCACGTTCAACTGCCGAGTATCTTCCCTGTGCTGAATTGAGTTTCTTGCTGGCGTAGGAAATGATTTTCCTGTCGCCACTCTCCCCCCGCTGGAAGAGCACGGCACCAACTCCGACTTCGCTTGCGTCGGTCTGTAGATTGAATGGCTTACCCGGAAGAGGAGGGCAGAGCCGTGGTGCGGACACCAAAGACTCCTTCAACTTCCGGAACGCCTCTTGCTCAATCTCTGTCCAACGCCACTTGGTCCCTTTGTCCAACAGACTCGTGAGCGGTGCTGTGATCTCGGCGTAGTGTGGCACGAACTGGCTGTACCAACCACAAACGCCTAACACGCGCAACACGTCTTTTGTCTTCTTTGGAACCGGTAACTCCTGAATCGCCGTTAGTTTTTCCGGTTCCCGGTCTATTCCTTCACCGTCCACGACGTGACCTAGGAATTTGATCTGTGCCACCCCGAATGTACATTTTTTCGGTTGGCACGTCAGACCGTAAGACTGGAGTCGCTCCAAGACTCTCTGCAAGTGGTTTAGATGTTGATCGGGACTCTCCGAGTATACCACAATATCATCCAAATAAACCAAAACAAATTTGCCTACTAACCCACGGAAGACTTCGCTTACCAAGCGACAGAATGTGGCGGGGGCGTTCTTAAGTCCAAAAGGCATTACTCTAAACTGGAATAATCCTCTTTGGGTCCTGAACGCCGTAAGTGGACGTGTCTCTGGGGAGAGACCCACTTGCCAATATCCTGATTTCAAATCCATGGTGCTGTAAATCTTCGCTCCACCCATTCCTCGGACCATGTCATGTAAGTCCGGCATCGGGTGAGCGTCCGACTCCGTCTGCATGTTCAGACGGCGATAGTCTACACAAAATCTGCGTGAGCCATCCTTTTTCTTCACGAGTACTACCGGTGCAGCCCATGGGGATATACTAGGTTCCACAAAACCTTGTTCTTCCATGTCTCGCACCATCTCGGCAATCACCTCGTTCTTCTCTCGGGAGTACCCGTAAGCGTTTAGAGCCACCGGATTTGGATCCTTGAGACGGATCTGGTGCTCTATTACCCGAGTTCTGCCTACCTCTCCGGAGAAAACCTCCGGATATTGGCATAGGACTTCTTTGACCCGCATACCGTACTCTCCTTCGGGTAAACCTGCGGTCGTTAAGTCCACTCCTACGGTGACCGGAGTTACTGGATTTCTCCAACTCACGGAAACACGTCTTTCTTTCCCTAGGTGGATTATGCAACCGCTATAGTCCCAAGCGACTTGTTGCTCCACGAGGAAATCGTGACCCAGGAAGACATCTCCAATGAGATCGTCTAACACTGTGGCCCTGAAACTCACCTCCAAATCCACTATCCGAGCCCGAAATTCGGAAAACTCCGTAATTTCCCGTGTTCTTCCGTCCGCCATCCGGACAATCTCCGGTTCTTCGGTAAAACTTCGGCCAAACTTCTTTGCCACCCACGGTTTGACATAAGTCCTCGCCGCTTGGGAGTCCAGTAGCGCTACTACTGCCCCGAGTGCAAACTCAAGTTCTATGGCCGGTACCGGAACATCCGATACTCTAGTTTTCCCCGTTGACACCGTTGCAATGGCTGGAGACTCAAACGCTTCGGTTTGCAGATCCGAAAAGCGTTGCCGCAACTCAAACTTTGAGTCCGTATCTGAGTCTCTCCTTTTGCAAATTTTCCGTGGATAAGGAACTATTTCTTCGGGAAAATCTTCGGGTGTGACCGGACAAATTAACAACTGCTGTGTTAACTTATCTTGTTCCGCATCACTCGACACACTGTCCGGGACATTTTCCTCGGAAAAATCACACACCTCGGTGAGATCTTCACTTTTGTCCGGAACGTTTTCGATCCTACTCGATTTTCCATACTTCTTGTCCGGGTGGTTCGACCACCTCTCTGTCGATTTGCCATTTGCCCGACTCATTGTCACGAACTGTGGTTCCTTTTTCGGAACGTCGCTTTCAATGAGTTTTCTCGGGTGGCTACGGCGTTTTCTCCGGTGTTTTTCCGGAGGCTCAACGGTTTTCACCGGACAACTCCTCACTCCGGACGTCCACTTCGGGTAACCGAAGTTTTCCTCCGGAGGATTCCCGTTCTTACCGGTCTTCTCCGGTCCAGAACCCTTCTGGCCCGTTTTCTTCGGACCCTTTCCCGAGTCTCCGGTCCGTAACGCTCCGAAGTTCCTTTTCTCCGGGTCAGTTTTGGTAATTTGTGGTTCCTGTACCGGAACGTTACCAACTGCCGAAGTAGAACTTCGTTGCCTACCCCTCTTCGGACGACTCTCGATTTTTCCGCCGGTTACTTCCTGGCCGGCCGGGACCCGGCGGTCCCGCCGGTCGTTTTGGCGTTTCCCGACTCCGACTTCCTCCTCGGACATGCAGCTTGCCAGTGGTCATGACTACCACACACTCTACATCCTGTCCCGGAAGACAGTCGTTCCCTCGAATTAGGCACCTGGGATTTGCTAGCATGCTCAGCTTTTCTTCTGTCCAACCATTTTAATTTTGGTGGTCCGCTGGTGCTCTCTCCCGCCTTATCCGATACTACGGCCTTACTACCATCTAAAATGTGTGCAAGGGCATGTAGTTCACTGAACGATTTCAGCCGTTCAATGCGTGCATGAATTCTAAATTCATCACGCATGAGCCCAATCACCGTCATCACCACCGCTTCTTCAGTCAGACCAAGATTTAACCTCCGATACAGCTGGTACTTGTGAAGGACATACCCTCCCAGTGTTTCGGCCTTGGTCTGAGCGGTACTTAACAGTTCCGATTGTAGACTCGACTGCAACTCGTCCCCGTTGAACTTTTCCAATAGTTCAAACTTGAACTCTTGCCATGGCAAGTCCAACGCCCTCATGGTTCCCCACCATGTTCCTGCCTGTGCCTTTAGCTGAGGGGCCAACACGGTCACCCATCGAGCTATGTGGATACCAGTTTCTTCGAGTATTGCTTCTTCTGTAATTCTTTTAGTGCTGAACCCTGATCATAATCAAACATTGTAGTACCTAATATTATAATAAACGCATTGTTTTTGAAAAAAAAATTATACCATACACCGCATATACCATCATGCTATATATTATATAGCAATATTATAACTAATAATATAATTATTACTATATTATATTTCCATTTATTATTAATACTAATATTAAATTTATAATCAATAATATTACTATTGAGTATTGGCAATATAAATCTATTTATTTAGGAAATAAGTATTAGTATTAGTATTTATTTATTAAAACATCTTTAACTATCTCACTCTTACTGACTATACTATGATAAAATATAGATACCTATAGGTTATAGGTAATTAATATATCATTGGCTGACAAACTACAGTTTAATATAAAAATAGGTAGTGATTAATATAGCCTTATTCCTTTTACCATGGTGTAAAATAAAAAAAGTCAAAAATCATTTAAAATTTTTATGATTTAAAAATTCGAAATTAAAAGTTTTTTTTTTCATTCAAAATTCATTGATTTAAAAATTTTTTTCCCCATATTACAGATAAATATAAAATAACTATTAAATGGGTTTTTCGAATTTTTAAAAAAAAAAATAAATAAATAAAGTGGTTTTTGACTTTTTTTATTTTACACCATTACAAAATGGATGTTACTAGTCATATATTAGTTATTACATTGAAAAAACTCTACACTACAATATTTGCATTATATTTTGAATTACAGCTACTGCGGACTGCAATTAATACTGTATAGCGTATAGCTATTAGCTAGAGCGTCGTTTATCCGCGCGTCAATAGTCAATTATTATTCGGTCCATCAATAATTATCCGTACTACTAATATTAGTTTTATCATTCGATATGTTCGTTTTGTTATATAAATATTATGAATAATATAAAGAGTATAAATATATTATTATATTATTGGTATATGTAAATATGTTATACACACAGTTAATTCGTTTTTAACCTTATTTTGAATTAATTAATTAATAATTATTGATTGCACAAATCGATTATCCGCGCCCCTCGGTTACAATTAGTGCGAATAATCAACACTCTACTATACTGTAGGTATAATAGTATATAACGATGACTATATAGTATGTAACGTGTAATATTGTACCATTACTTATTATTATTATTAGTTGTTAGTGTTATTACTGCTTATTTGTCGTTATTGAATGATTTTGTAATTAATTTTAACAGACACGAAAGGTTTGACGACCAATACCAGGGGCGCCGGAACAATGGGGGCAGTGAGGGCAATTGCCCCCACGAAATAAATACTGTAGGGGCAGAGCCCCCACGACTTCATGGCCTATTTATATTTACATTTAGCCCACAATACCTAAATATTATTCAATAATTTTGTTCAGCAATTAGTAATATATTGCTATATCTGTTAGTAATTTAAAATACTGAATATCACATTAATTGACAGAAAAATACATAATATGAACTTTCATTATTTATTATTTCCCATTCCAGAAAAATAAATTTTGTTTTGTCTACAATTTTTATACCTACATGATTTGAATTTGTTTAATAAATATTTGTGAGAAAAAAATGTAATTATACCTATGTACACATTTCCTCGGCAAAAGGTACTGTAAAAATTGAGGAGGTGTTGGAGATGAAGCACCAAAAAATTAATACCCCTATTTTTGCTCCTATGCACTCTAGAAAAAGCTTGAAATATTTGGCCCCTACAGCAAAAAAATCGTTCCGACGCCCCTGACCAATACCGCTGGGAATGCATATAATTTTTTAATTAAATTAATTCTTTCCAAAAAAATTGCTAAAATGTAGATTGGTCAAATGTTTGATTACAGAATTCAAAATAGACAGAATATAAAAATCCCTGAAAATATTTAACATTTGACAATGTACGACAGTATATAATATAGTACTAGCTGAATTACCCGTCGCTGCCGGGTTACAGTAAAAAAAAATAGGATAGTAGAATATTTTTATTTATTTATATATAAATATATACCTATATCAATACTGACAATACTTAGTTATAACTTATAATAATGCTCTAATGAAAATTTCTATGAATATGTATATTAATAATATTGAATTCGAAGTTTAAAGAATAACAATGCTCGTATTTAAACGATAAATTACCCAAATCATAGAAAGTAACATGAGATATATTATGAGATAAAGCGCATTTATAACCTAATTTAAATGCAATCTGATTTTGATTTAAATTGTTCTCATTGCATTTTTTTCTTTCACGTCTCCCAGTTAAAGAATGAGTATTACGCTTCCTTATTTATTTTTTTTGGTAGAATAAATTCATTTTTGATATTTGTATTATTACCAAAAACTAAAACACAATAATATCCTGCGTCACAGGGGCAGAAAAAAGTAAATTACACATAGTAACACGCCTGAACCACAATCAATAAACTCAGTAAGATCGTTAGATCTATATACACACGAAATGTATATTCTGGATAAAGACATGACTAATGCTTTCAAGTTCAACGTGACCAGCATATTCGCCATCGCCCATCAGTGCTCATTAAATTTTCGTAATCGTTATAATTATAAATAGGTATTCTATACAAAGGATCACCAATGATGAATTTTTTGTACATTTCCCAATTATTTATTACGAAGTTTTATTTATACCGAATATTGCAAATGCTACGGAACGAAATAAACAATGTCCATCGCCTATATGGGAATTAATAAATTGATATTCCATTTTGTGAATAATAAAATTAATAGTTAAATATAAATATAGTTACATATAAATATATAATATATAAATAAATAATAATATATTTTATATTATTAAAACGTGAGGCGATTTCTTATGACAGTTATATCTGAAGTTCTACCAGACAGATTTTTGACGGAATCGAAAATTCAAAATAACGATAACGCAGTAGCATATTATATAGGAGTAGTGGGAAGGGGATAGTAGTACCTACACCATACAGTCGTCGCCACTACCGACGATGACGCAACAGTACTGTAGTAGCCACTAAAGTAGTGGGGGTTCTAAAGATATGTGTGTGTGTGTGTGTGTGCACGGCAAGCAACGCGCATTGCTATGTAACATACGGAAAACTTTATGCTTCTAATATCTATTTAAATAATAATTTTTTTGGACTTTTCTCTTTTGATGGTTCATCTACACACCGAGTACTTTCGTTTAAAAAAAAAATCGTGAAAATCAGCCCAGTAGAACTTCAGATATAACTGTCACAAGAAATCGCCTCACGTTTTAATAATATATAAAGATATATAAAGATACTAGTATATAATTTTATTGTCATCTATATAATATAATGCGTATTATGTTATTGATATTCGAAAGAAACAAAATGTTATACTGAAGTGGCATTTTAAAATTTCAACCCTTTTGTGACAATAATTGTTTATACAATCCATAAGTGTCACTATAGGTAGTAGGTACTATAATAGTACCTAAAATCTATATAAATTAACGGATTTATAAAGGCAAATTAAATGAATTTATAATATTTACAAAAAAAAAAAATCTATTTAATTAATTTATAGTAAAATTATAGATAAATAATAAAGATTTATCTCAAAATTGACTTTTAACAGTAATTTAAAACATTTTGTATTTTATTATATTGAAAAGTTTGACTTTAAGGGGTTTTGTTTAGGCAATTCTACTACAAATTTTAATTTTTTTTTAAATTTTCCTTGGAAATCATTGCAGACTGTAACTATAAAAATATAAAACTCTTACATAATGTATATGACTGTATAGTGGTTAGTATTCACAATTCACATTTTGTTTTTCATCCAAGTCTTAGCCTCTTAGGTATCACGTATTCACGTGTCCACATAGGTTCATTTAGTATACATTAGAACTTCGTAATTTATAGAATTCCATAAACTAATACTATAGTGTTAAACACGATCAAAATATGTTTATATATATATAATTTTTTAATTATTCATTGTTATTTCATGTAAAAATTATTGATTTATAACCTTGGGAAATACTTACTATATAGTCTATAACAGCAGGGGTTGGAATCTGCAGCGTCTCCTATTACTCCTAGCATGCAATCTGTGGCTCTTTGGGAAATGCCCCAATATCTAGACATTATAGAGACATAAACCCATAATGATGATACTTGCCGTATTATTATGTTTTTATTGCCTACCAATATTCCCAATGAAATAGGTTAGCAAAGTATATTTAGTTGTTTTTTCAGTTTTTTGTGCTATGACATGTTTTTTAACTTTATCATTGCGGCTCTTTGAAAATTATGGTTTTCCAATTTTTTTTAATTAATCACAATAGATTAATAAATAATAATAAACATTCGTTTTACATTTTAGGACTGTAAGTATTGAAACTACAGGATTTTCGTTCAATTATTATTTCATGGGATACATTGTAATATAAATAAGTAAAAATTGACTAAAAATACATTTATATTCACAATCTTTAATATTAATATGCTATTTTTGAAAAAAACTTACTAAAAACAACTACAAATATAAACTCACTAGGATATGTAACACATTTTAGCTCGGCCTAGCTATAAATAGAAGACATGGACAAAAATATGCAATTTCTATAACTTTTCATTCCTATATAGTTACAGTAATTGGCATTAGAAATGGAATAACAATCATTCAATTTTAAAAATTATACTTTCGGTTCATTTATTTTCTAAAATACTAGTATGTCCCTACATAATATATAATATTACTGTTAACTATCAAATATATTTTATTTTTCTGATTGCGAAAAAATATTTTTTTAAACTTTCATCTGAGTTATTCTTTTCAATTACAATAATGTTATACGTATGTCATTTAATCGTTTATATAACAAGACAAATTGATATTGATGTTTTGTAAATTTGTAATAACATGCATCATTTACCACCATGGATTGAGCAAATATTATGTTTTCAATCACATGTAAAGAAATTACAAAATTTGATAATTAATGGCACTTGATAAATGGATAATTGATATGCAGTTTTTATTGATTGTGTTAATACTTAATAATTTTCCTGAAATTTCAGTTGAATCCCTAACTCCCCTCATCACCGTGTGGGTAATCATAGGCGTGTTCAGACTCTAAAAGCGGGTAGTTCCCATATTTATAATCGGTCTTCTGATGTCTGATCAACCATTTTATAACCCCCTTTTCTTACATAGTTTATTATAATTTTATGAGTATATTATTATATTATTTTAAATACTTTATAGTTTATACTAAACAGGTACTATAGTAAATTAAAATAAAGTTTAATTGTCTAACAAATATAATAATTATGAATTACATAACAAGAAATCATAAATTTATTTTATGTACTTAGAGATGAGACATTCGTCAGATATTACCCATATTATTGAATTCATGTATTACTGCATTTAAATCTACCTTCGATGCCATTTTTTGTTCTGTGAAAAGCAATAATAATGACTCCAAACATTCATGGCCCATTGTACTGTATAATTTGTTTTTACTATAGTTAATTTTGAAAAAACGTGTTCACGCGTACAGCTATATATAGTTACAGCCGCAACGTTGGGCAAATTAACGATTTTTTTAACTCGTTAAGTTAAGTTATTTTAAAAAGAATCAAGTTAAATTAAGTTAAAAGTTACTCATATTTTTTTCGTTAACTCATTAAGTTAAAATTTAACTTTAAAAAAAATTAACTTAATTTAGATACTTTTGAA
Source organism: Schizaphis graminum (assembly GCA_020882235.1). NCBI lineage: Eukaryota > Metazoa > Arthropoda > Insecta > Hemiptera > Aphididae > Schizaphis > Schizaphis graminum. The sequence goes on along the minus strand of JAJFBB010000014.1, from coordinate 187,075 downwards.
TATAAAATTAACTTGAAGTTAACACGTTAATCTAAAAAAAAAAGTAACTTATTAAGTTAAAAGTTGATTTGAAAAAGAAATTTAACGAGCTAATTAACTAAATTAAAATTAACTTAACGTTTTAATTTTTAACCTTTATAACTTACAGGTATGATTGTATAATGAATCCATTCATAAGCAAATTCACTAGTAGCACCATTTAGTTGCATAACATTTTGACAATTTTTATTTTTAGATTCTGAACGGAGTGATGAATGTATTGATTTTACAATGATGTGTGTTTTTTTTTTTTTTTTTTTTTGTTTTTTTTTTGTGTCTGTGTACAGCATAACTAGTCGAAATAATGCTTCGATTTCAAACTTTGGGGGTGGTTTCCGATGTCAAAGTGGATATCCTTGGTGCATTATAGAGGTGAAAAGTAAACATTTTCCAACAGTTTTCAAAAAAATCGAGAAAAACAAAAAAAAAATGACAGAAAAACGGGAATTTTTACGCAAAACCAGTTTTCGACAAAATCGAATTATTTATTTTGCTATAACTCAAAAACTAATCGATGTATTCACTTGAAATTTTTATCAAGTGTTTAAATTAGCGTTCTCCATACACAGTTAAATTTTCAAAGAATTTTGACTTTTTTTGAGCTATTTATAGACAATTGAAATTTTTAATTTTTTTTAGTATTTTTTTTTAAAATAACGATAAAAATTTTTTGGCCGGCCAGAAAATCTTGAAAATTTAATACAAGGTTTCTTATAAGTTGTTCTTAAAGTTATAAAAAAAAATCCGAAATCGTTAGTCACAATTTTTTTTTTATGAGTGCTTAAAGTTCGAATTTATACGAAATATGTCAAAATTGCGAAAATTGGCAAGTAATTTTGTGGTTAAAAAATCGTAGAAATTTTTTCTTTTATAACTAAGATTTGAAAATTTGGTACAAGGTTCTCCATAAAATTTTCTTCAACTATCTGCAAAAAAAACTCTACCGGACTAAAACAAAAAATTTTTATGAGTGATTGAAATTTAAATTTTTACAAAACCGCGTTAAATAACGGTTTAGCCTCGAACGATTTTTAATATTTGTTGTTATTCAAATAGTATAAGTCGTAAATACTTGAAAATTTTACCAGTTATTTAGATTGCCATTTTCTTTATGTGATTTGATTTTCAAAATATTTTGACTTTTTTTGAGCTATTTATAGACAATTGAAATTTTCGATTTTTTTTTATAAATGTTGATAAAAAAAATTTAGCTGGGACAAATTACTTGAAAATTTAATTGAAGGGTCTACATAACTTGGTCTAACTCTCATTCAAAAATTATAAAAATACATAGGCACAATTTTTTTTTATTAGCATTTGAAGTTCAAATATTGACAAAAATTCGTCAAAATCATGAATATTTTTCACTATTTGGTAGTTAAAAATTTATAAATATTTTTCTATCAAAAGCTAAGAATTGAAAATTTAATACTATGCTGTCCATAAGTTAAGCTTAGAATAATTATAAAAAAGTTTGATGTTCATTAAATTTAAAAAATTTTACGAGTGTTTAAAGTTTTAATTTTAATTTGAAATCAAAAATACACGTGTAAAATAACGTTTTACTAATAAATAATTTTCGATTTTTGTTATTTTTAAAACATTATCAAACGTAAGATCTTAAAACTTTTACTTAAATGTTTGAATTTGTTTCAAAATAGAATGTATGCCAATATTTAAATATAATATATCCTAGACTGACAAATCATCTCCGTTCAGAATCGTTTTTCGTATACAATGATACCTATCATTGCATTCAAACTTAACCTACCCTAGTCCGAGGTCCATCCCACCCCCTAATGTACAGCAGAGCGATACTCACTTACCCGCTTTTTTTACAGTTTCAGTTCAGTAAATAAATCTTTCTCTGAAAGATTGAAGTATTTTGAGTTATATTCATATTTAACATGCATGTCATAGCAATATAGCATCAAACAAGACAAATTTATCTCGCTTAAATCTTAAATTAATCATACTGAATTATTCAATTTTTTTTAAAATTTGCTTTAAAAAATTATCTAAAATTGAATGAATTTAATTACCTATTTAGGTAGATTGAGGTATAGGGCGTTTTGGCCCATGAACAATCACTGGGCGTATACCTGGGCACGCTTGGCACGCCCTGTCCGCACGCCTATGTGGGTAGGTAATATAGATTATATTACAAGTTACAATAAATAAAATTATTCTGTTTCATATGTATAACATTATAAATATGCACTGTAAATTGTTAATAGTCGATAAAATATAAGTAGGTATAGGTATATTCATATGAATTTGGTTATGATTGATTTTGAGGGGATTTAGCTCCCCCAGCCACCTCCAAATTACACTTATGCTGTGTACTACAAAATAATAAAATAAATTTAGGTTTTTTTATAGATTTTTTGGGTAGAATACCGGGTTATGTATACTTGTATTAGTTGTATTCGTAAGTCGTAACATTTTATACGTGGAGCATTATTTTTTCGTAGCAGTAAATGTACACTATTGGGGTTTCTACGGTTTCTTGTTATCTGTCACAAAACACCGGGTATAAAAGGCCCGGCGAAACGACCAGCATTGACATTCACTGTCTTTCTTCCGTCGTAGCAAGAACCACCCGGGCAGACTTGCGCGATTATGGAAGGCATCTGGTATAGGAGGCGAGGGGTTGTTTGTTCGAAAATTATGTGTACGAATGAATATGTACGAATGAAAAGTGTTCGAATTTTATCTGTTAGAAAGTTTAAATGTTCGAATATTATTTTTATTGTGGAATCAACAAAATGTAATTTTTTTGGTATAAAAATTAATTATTATTAATCTTAACTATACAATAAAATATGATATTATATTATTAAAAAAAAAAAAATGATTTAAAAAGATAAATTATAAGCAATTCCCCTTAAAAATTCTAAAATATTAAAATCAGCATTGTCAGCATTGTTTTTATAGCTTAGAACAAGATTTTTAAAACGTTCTTCTCGTTGTTGTTTGAACTCTTTGAACTTTTTTGGAAACCTGTTTTGAATCAACTGTTCGATCGAACTTTCTGTCTCGTTCTGAATGTGCTGAAATTGGGTAATCAGTTTATATACGCCTGGCTTCCTGGATGTTAACCTATAAATAAATGTAACATTAAGAAAAATATTTGGAATACCAAACAATTATAGTATTTTACTTATTCAGGCGACTGTGCCATGATTCAACAATGTAACTGTTCGTGGTAATTCAACCTCCACACTTGCAGCAACTGACCATAACTCTGAAGAGAACATCGGAGGTTTTCGGGTTTGTCCACGCAATCTCATGAATGGTTTTCCAATATAAGTTGATTCAAAGTATTCCAACAGTTTTTGTTCACGATCGTTATTTGAAAATAATGGTTTAATTTTTTCCCAACCTTCGATGACCTTGAATAGTATTAAACATAGAAATAACTACTTTTATTATCCGATGTAATAAAAGTGAGTGGCGAAGCTACCTACGAGACAAAGAGACATTGTCTACCCATTTTTTTAAACTGGTTGCTATAAATTATATGTAATGGCAATTTGTATTTTATCATCGTATAAAAATATGTTTTTTTTTTTTTAATTGTTCTCTTTTATTATTTATGACTTACGATTCAAATGCCATAAATATATGACAAGGCGTCTGGCGTACTGCAACATGGTTAAAGGTCATACCATAGCCGTGACCATAGGTACGGATATACTTATATCTTACACCCACGATGTAGATTTTATCTACATCGTGCTTACACCGTAGTCATGAACTCATGAGTCATGACCTTTATGAGATTTTCAATAGTAAATTGTTATTCTGTGTTATCAACATGATTAAAGATATCTTTAATCATGGTTATCAATGATCAGTTATCAATTACGAGAAATATAAAAAAGTATTAAAAGATCGTCTGTAGTTGTAAATTTTTAAATTCTAAGTAGTAACACAGAATAATTTATACATTTATCAGTTCTAACTCCTAATCATAGGTAATATTAAAATTATTATAAATTGATAACTATTATCTCCGTTTTTAACATAAAAACAGTTCGATTACATCTTTTTTAATATTTATATATAGCTTATGCCTTATATAGGAATTCAGAATAATTAACTATATAATTATTAATTATTATACACAAATAATAAATGTCATCATGTTGAAAATATCTTAAGGTTAAAGTTAAACTAATATTATATTGTTAACAAATAACAATTATGTATTTGATTATTAACTACAGGATAATTATCTTAAGAATTAATCTTAAGCAAATATTATTACATGTAGATACCTAAGACTTGATTACCTACTCAAATATTTAATATTTTAATAAATATAAAATAAATACTTTAATCACAGAATAAATTTAATTTATTCACTAATCAGTGCTTTAAGTGCAAAAATAAATTTGGAATTTATAAATATTTATTTCAAATTTATATTGAATTTTACGTGTAGCCACGAGATGCTTATAATGAATGTTTTGAAAACATTGTTTATATATTAATAATTTATTATCTTCTAAATCAGTACATAATAATATTGTAACAGTTATATTATATTAACATTAATTAAATAACCTGTAATCTGTGCAAGATTAAAAATAACTTGTATGATACAAATGATATAGCCGATATAGGTAATAGATAATTTTGTAACTCTTGAAGTTCTAATTTGCATGCCTGCATCATGTTAATAATACCTTATAACCACCTTGTTATGTTGTTACTATATAAAGGTATTTAATCTTAATAATAATTAGATAATGTACAGTGTTTGAAACACTTTGTTTAATTTAGATTGTAGGTATTACTGTATTAGGTAAAACAAAAATAGGTATTTGTACAGATAATTTACTTAAACGGGGATTATCAAAATGTATATAATTACTTGACCTTATAAAAATTACATTAATGATGATTAAAATGTGGTATCTAGTATCTACTTACCTAGTATTTTTTTATTTTGACTGTAAATAATAATCATAATATTAAATTTATTCATTTTTGAAATTTATAGTTAAATATTTTGTTTGAACATGACGTGGAAAACCATTTCTTTATGCTTGTGCATTTATGGTGTTTTAAAAGAGTTTCGACCATCAGAATCTTATTTCATTCCTTATTTACTAAGTCCACGGATGAATTTTACTGAAGAACAAGTAAGAATTATTTTATAATTATTATTAAATATATAAGTATCTTAAGAATATTAATTTATTTTTATTGTTAATTTTAAACTAGATATATAATAAAAATAAAATGTACTTTATACGTTAATTTTTAATTCCCATTAACTATAATAAAACTATTATTTTTTTTTATGTTTTTACTTTGTATGATTAGAGTAGGTAGAAGGTAGCTAATTATAACTTGTAAGTTAAGAAAATATTATGTAGACAATGTCATTATTCAATTGTTATTTTAATGTTATAATCTATTATGATTGAAATTCCATTAGTTAGTTCAAACCTTAAAAGTAGCTTAAAATTTAAAATTTGTAAACCTTCATTATAAATCATTAAATTGAAATGCTTGTAATTTTTTTTAAAAGGCAATAATTGAGCAAAGTTATAGGTAGGTACCTATAACTGTAGGTATACAGTACCTATTAAATCATTTATTAGAATATTCTTTAAAACGCATTGTTTAATGTGTGACACCTATTTTAAATAAAAATATAAATGTATTAATTATAATAAGCTTGATTATTTATTGAAAAAATATATATATATACCTATTTAATAATTTATGACCTGAAAGAAAAATTAGGTAACAGTATACACAGGCAACAGGCGTAAACAATATGGATACTAATAATAATAATTTATTAGTACATTATAATAATTAAATATACTTATATTAAATTTCAGGTTAATAATGAAATACTGACTATTGGTGTTTATGCATCAATGATATGTATGATATTTGTTTCATTAACAACTGACTGGTTGAGGTATAAAATTGTAATTGTTATCCAAGCATTTTGCGGTGTTTGTATTTATGCTTTGTTATCTTTTTTTACAAGTTTTTTATCTATTGTTGTAAGTATAATTATTATTTTAAATGTATAGGTACTAATAATTTTTGTTGGTTTTTAAATTTAAATAACTTATTATTTTTAGGTAGTTCAAATTTTGTATGGCATGTTTGTTGCTACAGAAGTTGCTTACTTCACATATACATATTCTGTTGTGAATATAAAATATTACCAGAAAGTTACTAGTTATATAAGAGCTGCACATCTTATAGGGCGTTTCTTTTCAGGGTTTCTTTCTCAGGTGTTTATTTCAACAAAATTAGTTGATACATATCAATTAAATTTTCTTACATTAGGAAGTTAGTGTGTATTGAAAATGTGATGTAATAGTGATCTATTTATATAATTTCATGATAATATTTAGGTCTGATGGCTGCTATGATATGGACATTGACATTACCAGCTGTAAAAAGAAGTGAGCCAAAGTCAGAAATTCAGAAAATGAATGTAATTGATAGAACATTAGAAACAAAAATAGAAGATGGAGATGATGAATTAGCTGAAAATAGTACAGAAGTAAATAGGAGTTAAGAATGAGTTAAGAAAAAAAATATTTATATGCTTACTTTATTTTCCTATATTTTATTAGCATAGCAAGTTCTCTTGGAAATATTTCAAGTCCATGTGTAAAGAGTATAAGAGTTTGTATATTTTGAAATGGTCGTTTTGGGTTATAACTGCAACTTGTTGTTTTAATCAAGTATAAAAAAGTATAAATAAAATAATAATTATTTACTTGTTTATAATTTATAAAATATTTTATTATTAGGTTTTGTATTATATTCAGTCATTGTGGGAATCTTTGAGTCATGATGAATGTCTTGAGAATAGTAGTATTTGTACTAAAACTTCAGAGTGGAATGGAGCTGTTGATGCAGCTTATACAATAATAAGTATGATTTGTACTTAAGAATAAACTATAATATTAACCAATTTAACACCTAAATTATAAAAGTAGTTAATATTGATTTATCGTTATCAGTTGCAAGGAACTTAAGTAATATCTTCAAAAATTTGGCTACTTATTTTAGATTAGATGCAGCGGCGGACCCAGAGATGGGCAATTGAGGTGATAACCCCCCCCCCGTTCTCTCTCTCTCTCTCTCTCTCTCGAAAAAAAAAATAGTTTGAAGTCCCTGATTTTAGTTTCTAACGTAATTATACTTTAAGGGTAACAAAATTATAGTGATATATTTTTTTATTACTATTATTATAATAAATATTTTTTTTTTGTTTTATACGATTATAATTGTGAAAAGTAACATATTATGTATGTATCTAAATAAATACTTTATCAAAATTAATATGTGCCCTTTAAAAATCGCCCTTCCCCTGTTATCTTGGTCTGGATACGCCCCTAAATGGATGGGTTATTTTGGAGGAGCGTGGTAGCTACATTTGACCATTTATTTGTATAATAATATAAAAAGTTTATTTGTCAATAAGTTTAAATAACAAGATACATCTAAACAAAAAATTATTATTTATGATGTTTCTCAAAAGTATAGTTTGTAGTGACTGCAATATGTTCAAGACAACAGTATGTTATATTATAATATAATATAGTGACACTAAGATTTTTTTTTATATAATATATAGTTTTAAAGTAATCTCCTTTTTGCATTTCAGTTAATCTATCCTTGACAAAATATTTTATAGCATGGATCTTTTATATATTAATTAATAATTATTATGTTTTTATGGATACATTTTTCAAAACTTAATAATAAATGAATAATTAATTTTTCTTTAGGTGCATTTATTACGTTTTTATGTGGTTCTATTAGCATGAATATGGATAAATATAGTAATTTACTTATCATAGTAACATCTTTTGTCCAATTTGTTACTCTTTATACATCAGTTTTATATAACTCAATTTATATATCATATATCAATTACATAATTTTTTGCACAATTTATCAAGGGATGATGACCATTGCCAGGTTAGATTTATGATAATTTTGTTTTAAATTTTATGGAAAAAAAACAAAATTAATATTATTATTTTGTAATAAAGCTCTGAAATAGCCAAATGTGTCAATAAAGATAACCATGGATTTGTGTTTGGTGTTAATAACTTATTAGCTTCAACTTTACAATCATTAGCTACATTTTTCATGACCATAGGAGGTTTAACGTCATCATCTAAAATTTTGGTAAATATACATACTCTATTATCTAATCATATTAGTAAATAATGATTTTTATTGTTATAGTTTGAATGGTATGCTATATTTTGTTTGGTAATTGGAGTATGTTATTTATTTATATCAATTATACAAGTTTTTAAGAAGTAATTCATGACAAACATATTTAATATTAATGCATAAATTAGGGGATTTAATTTATCTTAGTAACTTAAAAACTAATAAATAATTACAATATTTATATTTGTTTGCTCAACATCATAATACACCATGTTAAACATAATATTGTAACTTATAATTATTATTTTTATAACATTAATTTAATATTTATTACTTTTTGTGTTATTAATTATTGGTGAATCATGTTAAATAATTGTAATTTAATACAAAGATTGTGTATCGATAAGTTATGAATTTATACCTATTAATAAGTAAAAATTACTTTAAAGTATCTTATAATTTTATAATGTACCTGTCTATTTATAAAGAATATTGTAATGTGAACGTTTTACAATAATTTTAATGAATAAAATGATTTGTGATTAATATTATAATTAGTTTATTAAAGAGTTTAAATTGGAATAATTAATAAATCTAAAAATTTAACTGTCATTTTTAAAAAAAAGTTTAAATAATGAAACTTATGAAACTTTAACTTTTGACACGATCTAGTTAATCATTTTCAGATTGGATTCAAACAAATGGAAAGGTATTGTAATTTATAACTACCTACATACACAAAATTAAACATTATAACAACTGTGGCCTCCAAAGAATTATAGGTACTTAACAATTAAAAAATAAAAATTTATAGGAATATGTTTATATCTATGTATTCAATTTGTTAATGAAATAATATTTATTGTTATATATTTTTAGATTCTGAACGGAGTGATGAATGTATTGATTTTACAATGATGTGTGTTTTTTTTTTGTGTCTGTGTAAGACAGCATAACTAGTCAAAATAATGCTTCAATTTCAATCTTTAGGGATGGTTTCCGATGGCTAAGTGGATATCCTTGGTGTATTATACAGGTGAAAAGTAAACATTTTCTAACAGTTTTCAAAAAAATCGATTTTTTTATATGGTTTTAATTCAAAAACTAATCACTGTAAATACTTGAAATTTTCACCAAATGTTTATAGTAGCGTTTTCTACACACAGTTAAATTTTCTAAGTATTTTGACTTTTTTTGAGTTATTATTTGTAGACAATTGAAATTTTTAATTTTTTTTAGTATTTTTTTTTAAAATAACGATAAAAAATTTTTGGCCAGCCAGAAAATCTTGAAAATTGAATACATGGTTATACTTATAAGTTGTTCTTAAAGTGATAAAAAAAAAATCCGAAATCGTTAGTCACAATTTTTTTTTTATAAGTGCTTAAAGTTCGAATTTTTATGAAATATGTCAAAATTGCGAAAATTTGCAAGTAATTTTGTGGTTGAAAAATCGTAAAAATTTTTCCTTTTATAACTAAGTTTTGAAAATTTGGTAAAAGGTTCTCCATAAATTTTTCTTCAAATATCTGTAAAAAAACTCTACCGGACTAAGACAAACATTTTACCAGTTATTTAGATTATTAGATTGGCATTTTCTTTACGTGATTTGATTTTCAAAATATTTTGACTTTTTTTGAGCTATTTATAGGCATTTGAAATAATAAATTTTTTTTTATTTTTTTTTTTATAAATTTAGTTGGGACAAATTACTTGAAAATTTAATAGAAGGGTCTACATAACTTGTTCTAACTCTCAATCAAAAAAATTATAAAAATACATAGGCACAATTTTTTTTTATTAGCATTTGAAGTTCAAATATTGACACCATTTTGTCAAAATCATGAATATTTTTAACTATTTGGTAGCTAAAAATTTATAAATATTTTACTATTAAAAGCTAAGAATTGAAAATTTAATATTATGCTGTTCATAAGTTAAGCTTAGAATAATTATAAAAAAGTTTGAGGATTATTCAATTTAAAAAAATTTACGAGTGTTTAAAGTTTTAATTTTAATTTGAAATCAAAAATACACGTGTAAAATAACGTTTTACTAATAAATAATTTTCGATTTTTTGTTATTTAAAAAAAATTACTAAACGTAAAATCTTGAAACTTTTACTTAAATGTTTGAATTAGTTTCAAAATAGAATATATGACAATATTTAAGTATAATATATCCTAGACTGACTAATCATCTCCGTTCAGAATCATTTTTCGTATACAATGATACCTATCATTGCATTCAAATTTAACCTACCCTAGTCCGAGGTCCACCCCACCCCCTAATGTACAGCAGAGCGATACTCACTTACCCACTTTTTAATATTAAAGTAGATATTAGTTAAGTTTATTATCAGTTCTACATCTGTGAATTAGCAGAAAATGCATTATTTTTTTAACTTATAGAACACAAAAACATTTCTTTAACATACATTTTGAATTATGTACTTACAAATTCAATTTTGTAATTTATTTTATATTTTGAATTTTTGATTTATTAAGTTTTTTAATTTTTAAAGCCATTTTTCATTTTTTAATAATATTTTTGTCTTATAGGTAAATATTTTATTCATTCTCTATGAATATTATACTAAATTCATAATATCTTTAATTTAAAAAAGGGGAAAGTGTAGATAAGAGATAACTCAATAACTGTTCTGCTCATCTGCTGTATAAGTATTGAGTGTACCTTGTTACCTATTAAGTAAGTTACTGCAATAATGATAAATATTATTATTGATTCTACTTTTACATACATTAGTATGTGTTATATTTGAATTTGATGCCACATCACCCACACCATTAAATATTTGAGTATGATTAGTATGAAGACCGATTTTGAGAAAAAATGACCTGACAGCTTATATTTTGTAAATTATTTATATTGTTATTAAAGTAATTTATTTTACTATAACCTAGTCATTTTATGGTAGCTTGTATTAATGTTTGTGCCCAAAACTGTGCGTGTGAAAAAAACAGATTATTATAAAATCAATTCATTTATGCTCCATTCAGAATCTGAAATTTGATATTCGATAGATTTTTATACTCTAAATAATTATTATTATATTTCGATTTTATCAGCCATAAATCATAATTATTACTAATTTAATAATCATTTGTAGTAATGTTTGTACAGCATTTTAAAACAATGTATTATGATGTTAGTTGTTTATAAAAAGAACAATAATCATTGTGATTCTGAAAATTTATATAATACTAGCTGAACAGACTTTGCTCGCATGTTAAGTAATCGATTCGTGTATAAATTGGTTTTTTTTATTATAATTAACTAGGTATTTAAAGTGTACCCATATAATACATAATAATTTCTATAATTTAACTTAATTTATGATTTTTATAACTGAAATGATGAATAAAATGAAATTGGAAATAATAAGAGTGATTTACTCATTGGAATATTTGGAACAACTTTGTGAAAAAATAATTGGAAAAAATTTAAATAGTGTCGTCAAAAAATTGGAACAAAAAAAAGGCCTGTTCTTCTTTTATATAATATATAACTATACAAGGGGATCAATAGTGAAGTATTAAGGTATTCTGTATCAAAACTGCTACTGGAGACTATAATTATATTAGTATTGGTATAATTGTAGACTAAAACTATTTTTGTATGAAGTTGTCTAAGGGTCTAGTACATTTTATATGTTGAAAAATATGTTTGGTTTTATTTTAAAATACAATTTAAATAAAGAGTGAACCCCTCTTTGTTAATGTTCGTTGTGACGTTGCTGAATAATAAATGCCAAATTATAATTTTGTAGTTCTGTTATGTACATTATTGAACTAAAATGTAATTCTAGATTTTTAGGTTTATTTTATTTTATTTATTAACTGTAGGTAAATGATTTGTTTGTATAGTCTGTTCATAGCATTCAATGGATATAAAAAAACCTGTATGGCTATATGTCTTATTTTTAAGTACAATTTGAAATTAAGAAGCGAGAATAAATTTTTTTTTATTCTGTTGTTTTTGAATTTTGATTTGTATGTAGTTTGATTAAAAATATATTTAAATAATATAATCTATGAGGATGTAGTGGTAGTTAATTTAAAATTTTCTGATTTGATTATTAGGTAGCTTAATTCAGATCTAGGGAGTTGTTTAACATGTTTTTAAATGTTATATATTATTTCATTGTTTTTAATATAATACTGGGTATGCTTAATAATATTTTTCCTTCACTATTGAAATATTAATTAATATTTAATACAATGGGATTTGAACTTTGATTATCAATCATAAACTTTTTATGATTTACATATATGAGTGCTGTACTGCTGTAATATTTGTGATGTAGTTTTACTACAGAATAGATTAAATTTAATCTATTTTATGGTCTTACATTACAATATAGACGGGGCTCGGGCAATTGGACCCCGTGATAACAACCAGATTTTTTACCATATATTTTATCATTTTTGAGTTATTAGATGTGAAATCAATTATTGTAATATTAACAAAAAAATCATAAATGAATACATAATATAAAATTGTAAATCTAAAATAACATTTTTAATTTTTAATTTTTAATAATAATATTACTTAATACTCAATTATTTATTTTAATAATCCACCTTGATATGTGATAGCAACAAACTATAGGTACTAAGATAAGTATAAAGAAAAATCTTTACAGATTTTGCAACTTCACAATATATATTTGATGAAGGTTGTCTTGTTGTTAAATAAGCCAAATAAAAAATATTAGTCTCCCCTCAGAAAAATTACATTCATCCGATTCACACATTTTATTTACTTAGAAATACGAATAATAGAAGTTTGAGACCCAAATATTGTTCTGTGCTTATACTGCTCGTATCTGTGCTTTATTATGTTATCTATGATACTGCTTATAGTTTACTTGTCTCATAGACCTTTTACTCAAGTAAAAGTAAAAGTAAAAGTAAAAAAGTTTTACCTTCAAGTAAAAGATCTATAACTTGTCTATACACTATGCTCTGTGGACTGTGGTGACTACGGACTAAAATACCTTATCATGGACGTTATTTTGTATTATTGTAATCACGGACTAAGATCTTGTGGTGTATACAAATCACAGATATCTATAGATAGCACGGACTAAGATATAAGATTAGTTCGTGATAGATAGTGAATAGTGATATCTGTGATACAGATGAATGGTGATAAATTATAATAATAACTAATAAGTATTAAAAACCATGAACTACTAACAAATTGTAAAATAATTTAATAATATCAAATGTTTATATAGTTGCATATTAGATTATTAGCATATATTAATAATTATTAATTAATATTTAACAATCAATGATTATTATAATATTATACATTGTTTAATTATTGATATATTATTGTTATTAGTTTCTTTCTCAACTAGACGTGCTAAATTGAATGTGAATGCGGTAATCAGCAATATACAGTTTGTAAAATTAATAATTACAAGTAAGTAGGTAGGTATTCCGATTGTCATTTTGACTGCAAATTAAGAGAAAAATTGTTATTGTTTTCTTCGTATGCATTAATGTCATGTATTAGTTATAAAGTTAAAATAATTAATTATAATATTAGTTAAAATAAAGTTAAGTGATATTAAACTATACTTGTCATTAATTTATAGATGTTTTACACTAACGTAGATGAGAACAGCTCTGATGATAATAATAGTCAAAATGTTTCCGTCAAATTATATGAGTATGTATTACTATTATTTTTTATTATTATTTTCGCTATAATTTAATTCGTATGTTTTGAAAATAATATAGAACTGAGTGGAAATATTTATTCAATATCACCAACACTGATGAACTACGGATCACCGCTATTAAAGCCAAATTGCGGACATCTAGATTTAGAAGTCTGTGTTGGCGTCTTTTATTAGAAATATTGCCACCAGATTCAACTAAATGGTTGACTACTATTGAAAAATATCGATCATTGTACGAACAAATTAAATCAACACATTACAATGATCCTCATACACAGGATTCTGGACCCGATGACCCACTGTCACAGGATGAAGATGTTTGTTTTTCCCCCTTCAATATTTTTAAGACAATATTCTTTAGAGATAACCTCTGTATATAATAATATGTTGAATGTTAATTCTCATGTGAGAGCTTAGTTCAGTATTAAGTATGACAACATTTTTTTGTTCATAGATATCATACATTCATTTTACACAGTGCATATTGATAATATAGCAAAATCATATTATACAATTGTATTTGTTATTTTGATTTTGCCTATAAAATCAACAGAGCTTGTCACTTCATAGAATTTGATCTAATTATTAGTTTTAGTTTATGCTTGGAAATTGATTTAATTGGTTTATTTCAAAATTGTTTATTTTAGAGTATTTGGAAACAATATTTTAAAGACATTGAATTAAAGAAAATTATTGAACAAGATGTGGTCCGAACTTCCCCTGGAGTTGAATTTTTTGGAACAGAAAAAATTCGTAAAATAATGATTGATGTATTGTTTTGTTATTCAAGGGAACATCCTGATTTGAGCTATAGACAAGTACGCAATATTTTAATTAAATATTTTTCTTTTAAAATAAGTAATACTTGATAATATTTGTTGGTAGGTAATAATTAAAATTAATTACTTTTTAAGGTTTTGATAATTAATAATACTTGAATAGACGAAAAAATATATTTATCAAGGTTTTAACACATTTTAGAATACTTGACATGGAGTCCTTTCATCTTCACAGAATTATTTGACTAAGATTTATTCTAATACATATTATGACAAGATGGTTACTTATTTTAAACAACTCTATGTAATTGATTAGTATACTTGGTTTTAAAATCTCACTACTAGATAGTAATATTCGAGGCAATATTAGTGTTATTTTTTGTAGGCATATATTTTTTCATGGTCTTATTTTTAGATTCTGAACGGAGTGATGAATGTATTGATTTTACAATGATGTGTGTTTTTTTTTTTTTTTTTTTTTTGTTTTTGTGTCTGTGTACAGCATAACTAGTCGAAATAATGCTTCAATTTCAAACTTTGGGGGTGGTTTCCGATGGCAAAGTGGATATCCTTGGTGCATTATAGAGGTGAAAAGTAAACATTTTCCAACAGTTTTCAAAAAAATCGAGAAAAACAAAAAAAAATGACAGAAAAACGGGAATTTTTACGCAAAACCAGTTTTCGACAAAATCGAATTATTTATTTTGCTATAACTCAAAAACTAATCGATGTAAACACTTGAAATTTTCACAAAATATTTATATTAGCGTTCTCCATACACAGTTAAATTTTCAAAGAATTTTGACTTTTTTTGAGCTATTTATAGACAGTTGAAATTTTCAATTTTTTTAAGTATTTTTTTTTAAAATAACGATAAAAATTTTTTGGCCGGCCAGAAAATCTTGAAAATTTAATACAAGGTTTCTTATAAGTTGTTCTTAAAGTTATAAAAAAAAATCCGAAATCGTTAGTCACAATTTTTTTTTATAAGTGCTTAAAGTTCGAATTTATACGAAATATGTCAAAATTGCGAAAATTGGCAAGTAATTTTGTGGTTAAAAAATCGTAAAAATTTTTTCTTTTATAACTAAGATTTGAAAATTTGGTACAAAGTTCTCCATAAAATTTTCTTCAACTATCTGCAAAAAAAACTCTAAACTCTATCATTATAGGTATTATCATTGTATAGGTATACAATGATACCTATCATTGCATTCAAATTTAACCTGCCCTAGTCCGAGATCCACCCCACCCCCTAGTACAGCAGAGCGATACTCACTTACCCGCTTTTTTTTATTGACTTCAAGTTATTCTGTGGTGTGAACATGTTAAATAATATATTATTTATTTTACTAGTTAGGTTTAAAAATATTTTTTTTAAATTAAATAATTTATAGATATTTTAACATATTATTTTGGAATATAGTTAGAACTTGGTTTAAATAAAATTTATAAATTGAAATATGAAGACCTAATCTATAGTTAGGGGGTTATTAGTTATAAGTATTTCCATTTACTGACCAATACATAAAAAAAAAAAATAACATAATTGGATAATAATTTAGAGAAAAGTATAAATTCAACAATTTAAATTTTGTCATAATATTCTATATCAAAATTTAAATATTTAATGTTATACAATAAGAAAATAAAATGTAAACAAATGTTTAAAGATAGAAAATGGTAAATTATAACAACCAATTTTATATTCCTTTTAAATGCTGTTATAACCGATTAAAACATTTTATCTTATATAATTTGACTTTTCCAATCATAACTAAAAAAAAATTTAAGTGTGTAATTTAATATTGTTATATATTATTATTAAAAGCAATATAAAAGTGCATATTTGGCAGATTAAATTTCAGATTATTAAGGTTTAAACTTCAAAGTCTAAAATTCTAAATTCCCCTTTCAAATAAATCTTATTCCTAAAGTAGATCTAAAAAATATTATCAATTATCTATATTAATATAATATACTGATTCACAAAACTGTATTAAACAATTAAATATTATATATTATTATTTAATATTAATTACAAATGTGTAAATTAAATACAAGATAAAAAATGTATAAATAGTGTTTTATTTTATGTTACATACTGCTAAACTGTATAATATAATTACACAATTTAATCATTTGATAGATTTTTTGTACTCTAACCTTTGAATTTAACTTTTTTTAAATGAAATATTTATTCATGTTTCCACAAAAATTAAATAATATAATCTCACACATCTTTGGTATCACAGACTTATGGTACATTAGTTGCTACATAATCTGTATCATCATATGTTACATATACAACTCTTAGGACTGAATCAATGGTAAAAATTAAGCTACCGCTTAATCTGAATAAAAAACCTTTATCAGGTTTTTCTAGTATAATCAGAATTTTTTATATATATATTTTTAATGAATTTCAATTGTAAGATTAAGTTTGTATGGCTTTGTGAATATGCCTTTATACTTTTGTATGGGTTGGTCAGTTTGGTCAGTTTTTTGTATTCTTATTAAATTAACATTTGATATGCAAAAATTTAAATAAAAAGCGGGTAAGTGGGTATCGCTCTGCTGTATATTAGGGGGTAGGGTGGACCTCAGACTATGGTAGGTTAAATTTGAATGCAATGATAGGTATCATTGTATACGACAAACGATTCTGAACGAAGATGATTTGTCAGTTTAGGATATATTATATTTAAATATTGTCATATATTCTATTTTGAAACAAATAGTGTAGTTATTATATGTTACTATAGTTACTTTATAGTATCTGTTTATTAATAAAAAAAGTATTTGGCAACATACGCATAATGAGAGTATGAAATTTAATTTAAATTGTGACATATTTCGTATAAATTCGAAGTTTAAGCACTTATAAAAAAAAATTGTGACTAACGATTTCGGATTTTTTTTTATCACTTTAAGAACAACTTATAAGAAACCTTGTATTAAATTTTCAAGATTTTCTGGCCACCCAAAAAATTTTTATCGGCATTTGAAGAAAAAAAACTTAGAAAAGTTGAAAATTTCAATTGTCTATAAGTAGCTTAAAAATGGTCAAAATATTTTGAAAATTTAACTGTAAAGAGATAACCATAATATAAACATTTGGTGAAAATTTCAACTATTTACAATAATTCGTTTTTGAGTTACAGCAAAATCAAAAAATCGATTTTGTCGAAAAGTGGTTTTTCGTAAAATTGCCGTTTTTTTTTTGTTTTTCTCGACTTTTTTTGAAAGCTATTTGAAAATGTTTACTTTTGACCCCCCAAAGTACCAACTAGATGAATTTTCCTAATCAAAGAGGGGCAGAAGTCAAAAATCGGAGCATTATTACTGTTCCAAATGTTGTCGTCAGACACAAAAAAAAAAAAAACACACATCATTGTAAAAGCAATACATTCTTCACTCCGTTCAGAATCTAAAATTGTATTTTACAAATGCTAATGACTAATGTCAATGTATCATAATATGGTCCAAATTTTGATATTGGCTATATTATATAATCAAAAGCTTTGTAAGATCTTGTTTTAAAAAATTATATATGTTGTTTGGGAATTCAATTGTATTGTTAGAAAAAACATTAAATTTATTTTTTGACCTCTTTGCCATAGACATTTTAACATAATATGTGTTACCATTTGGTGTATTTGTTATACATCTGTAATGCAATATCTTCTAAAACAGTCTATTTTTTATTTTTAATACACATATTTGTAATTTATTAATCAATTATAAAACAGTTTTATAAAATGAATGTCAAAGATTATTGGATTTTGTTTTCAGTTATATTTTATACTAAAATTGTATTAGTCAAAATTTTTTATTGTTTATATAGGGTATGCATGAAGTCCTTGCGCCATTATTATTTGTTTTGCATTGTGATCATCAGGCATTACTTCATGTTTTGGAACAGTCATCTTCTGATATTAGGTAAATTAAATTAAATTTAAAATGTTTGATTTGTTCCAATATTTTTTTTTATTTTTTAGCGATTTAATTAAGAAAATCCTTGATCCTGCCTTTTTGGAAGCAGATGCGTAGTAAGTACTTTATTGTAAATTGCCACTCCTGTTGTTTTACACCTGTATTAGAAATGTGTTATGTAGAGCATTTTTATTGAGCAGAACTAATTTTGTGTAGTTGGATTTGATATTAAAGCGAATTGACCTTTTATCAAACTTAGGATTTAGGAGGACATTAACCATATATTTTTTGTCACCGTTACAAACATATAATATCTATCATTAAAAAAACATAATTTTCTTAAATTTAAGTTTGATAATTAGTTAACTTTTTTTTATGCTAAAGGTAACAGTGTAAGGTTAAATAGTTCTACTGAATGCTAATTTACTATGTTGCATGTGGGTCTGATATCCGCTAAAATCTAATAACACAAAACTAATTCTGTAAATATTCTATGTAACATAGTCTATATTGTACGTTTTTAAGATAACATGCTGGATTGTCAAAAGATAATTTTAATACTTTCTACTTTTAGTTCTCTGTTTAATATTATAATGGAAATAATGAAGGATTATTATAACGTTAACGATTTTATTGTATCTGCACCAAAACCAACTGAGAATGTAAAGACTGTGAGTTTATATACATTTTTGTTAAATTTTAAACTTTTGTTTTCTCATTTTTGTTATATCTAATATCTGTTAATGGTTTTAGAGTTCTACGTATAATAGTGAAGTTGTTCAAAAATTGTTTAAAATACGTGACACTATGTTAACAAAACATGATCCAGAACTATATGGACATTTATTGGATCTGGATATTTCATTTACTACTTTTGGAGTGTAAGTAAATTATTATAAGTAGCTACACTTAATTTTTTTTCCGATGGAATAATGATTGATATAATTTGTAGACGATGGTTAAGATTACTGTTTGGAGGAGAATTTTCATCAATGGATCTATTAGTGTTATGGGATGCTATTTTTGCTATATCACCTCAAGACTTTGCATTGGTTAATCATATTTTTGTGGCTATGTTGGTCCTTATACGAATTCAATGTAAGTTAAAATAATTCAAATGTTTTTTTTTTAATATTAAACATTTCTTTAAATTAATTTTATTTTCAGTACTTAAAAGTGATAATACTGACTGTTTAAAACATTTAATGAGATATCCTCATGTTGATGTGATGACTGTTATTGAATATGCCTTGCATATGTTTGATCCAAAGGTAATCAAAATGTCATTCCTTTAGTTTCATAGATTTTGTTATAATTTTATTTTATTTCAGATGTATGTATTGCCATCTATTATAAATTCTCTCAAACATGACAAGAGTGACAACTTAAAATCTAATATTATAGATCACCAGCCAGAGCGGTTAGTGTTTATATTGAATAACAAATAAATCAAATATTTAATAATAAATGTTTCATACAAGATTTTGAATTAATTTAACAAAACTATGTTATTTTTCCCAAGTTATAAGGACTGAAATCATTTTTTTTTATTTAAGTGATATTATTGACAAATAACAATCTGCTTAATTCTAATATGTATTTTTCTTTTACAATACAATGCAATGCATATAATTATATCATTTATTATGAATAATATTATACTTGTAAATACATTGTTTTTGTTCTAGGCCAACTAAACTCATTAGTTATTCACCAAGGCCAACAAGAAATTCAGCAGATGTAACTATAATTTAATAAAAAATATTATATTTTAATCAATTTGGATGTATATTATTTGTTGTAATTTTAGGATCTTCTTGAATTGTGTAGAATTAAGTTATTGCAGTATCATTCCATTTTAAATCCAGTTGTCCCTATTCAAAATAAGGAGGCAAGACAAGCTTTAACTGGAATGCTCGAGGTAAAAAAAATTAAAATATAATAATATAAAGCTGTTAATTTCAATTACATGATCTTGATTACAGTTGTGTGGAATGCTTAATTCGCGCCCAGGCATCATAGAAATGGGTAAAGATGTTGTGAGAAGTACAACAACTCCGATTGAGACATTGCTTACACCTGAAACACCAGATGGAGGACCATTGTTACCTCCTCCTGCTTCTGCCATCACTATGAAGGTATTTCGTAAGACAGAAAATTCAACTGACTTACAAATACAAGGGGCACCAATAAAAAATCCATTGAAACAAATGAAACGGTAAATACAATCTCGCATTTGCTTAATTTATTCCATCTGATGAACATTTTAATAATTTGAATTGTCTGTGATTTGATATTTTTACCACTCATTTTACTTTCTCATATTAGTATATTATGCATATATTTTATTGTTGTCGTTGTTTTTTTTTTTTTTTTTAATATATTTATTATGTATACGGTTAAAACAGCATTTTGTTAAATATAAGTTACAATGTGAATAATTTTTATCTAATAATAACAATTATATAAAAATAAAAGGTCTTATATTTTTAATACCTTTTATTGAATCTATGGTTGTATTATGGCAATCATTTTAGGGTTGTAGGGGTTAATTTGGTTCTATTTTGTAGAAGTAGACTGGGACTAATTTATTAGATTAACTGTTTAGATCTAAAGTATATTGTTTATAAACAAAAAAAGGATATTTAAAAATAAGCCTCCTTTTTTACATCCTCCATATTTTTTAATAAAAATCTAACCTAACTTTATATAACTTTTGTCACAAATTGTAGTCTTTTTAGTTAATATTTAAAAGTATCTATAAACTAAAACTAAAGAATATTTTTAAATGTTCACTCATTATAGCTAAATCATTAATATTTTTATTATTAACTTTAGCTAGTATATCTTTTTCACACAACATAATAATCGTATTCAACAATTTAATTTTTATTATTTTTTTAATTTTATTAACAACGATTATATTGCCACAATAGGCATTAGTCCTACTATTTAAGACATATTTTTTGATAATTATTTGTAGTAAATTATGATATAGTTTGTAAATGTATTTTCCATATGATTTGAAGGGAAAAATAAGAATGAACACTTTAATTAAAGTAAACAGTGTTATAATTCACAATTAACATAATTTTTGAAGTAAATACTTTTTCAGAGAATTAAAAATTATTATAATAATTTTGTAAATCATAGTTACATATTTTAAAATAATTTATCTAGATTTTTAAAAATAAATTCAAATCTAAATATTTTATTATTAAGTATTTAATTTACTAATAAAAACTATATTAAGTTAACTTCTTGTTTAGCAAAACAATAAATAGGTTCTTAAGTTTAATATTATTTATAATTTAATTAAATTTCTCATTGCGCTAAATTATATCAAACTAAGAATCTGAATTAAATTAACATTACTAAATATAAAAGCCCTTAATTTAGGATTATTAACAAATATAAAATTAACATTATTGATAATTTTTTTGTTGAATAATCTGATGTATTTTCTTAATACTATCAAGAATAATTATTTTAAATGTGTTGACTATATAGGTATTGTTTTTTGATCAATACTAATATAAAATATATTTTAAATGTGTGAAATATTTTTGTCATCAATGTATGGAATACACATTAAGATAAAGAGAAAAGATAAACGAAACAAAATATTATTATCAAAATCTAAATTAAGTGATAAAAATAAAGTAATACGTTGTTTTAAAATATTATTTTTAATATGCTTATAAGACCCAAATACCCAAATATATATTTATATGCAGATTTACAACACATTTACAAAAAAATTAAACAATTTTTTTTATACACAATGGTAATTTTAAATGGTAAAAAAAGATAATAATAATAATAAAAATAAATTAATATAAATCATAAACTAATAAAATAATATTTTTATAGATAACAAAATAATGTATTTTCTTTGGTATTTACAATTTGTTTTATCATCAAGTTAAGAAAAATAAAATGTGGAGAAAAAATACGATCTTGTTAGTCAGTTGTACTGATTTTATTTATGTTTAATAATATAAAAATTATACTTGATTTGATACATAGAACAAAATTAATTGATACACTATAATCTTAATTAAAACATCATAATAATCAAATGTAACAAAATGTAAGTTTTTGTAATATATATTTTTTAAATGAATTTGTGCGTTGTAAAAATAAGATTATAGTGTATAGACAACTATGATTAATTGTATATATTTTATAAATATAATTATATATATATGTAATTTGTCCATTAAATTATTAAGTAAACAAAAAATTCTTGGGTAACACAAAAATATAAAGAACATATTAATAAATAAATATGGTACTGCGATTAAAGTCCATTGACCACCGTTAACGGTGATACAGAATTTAATTTATTGTTGATAATATGATGGTATTTTGTTGTTAAGTACTAGCGTTGGAAAAAAAAAAAACGAAAGTATGTAATTAAATCTAATAATAATCATATAATTAAAAATAATATAATATAATAACAAAAATAAGTGTGCCTTTGAATCGGGGCGATTTAACTTCAAACGACATAAATTAAATCGTTAGCATAATATAGATTATATATTTTTTTTCGAATAATTGGGACTAGTTTAATATAAATAACTGGTTCACCATTACGTTTTTTTTTTTTATTGAATCTAAAAATTTGCATACACATTTATCTGTGTACCCTAAAGCGATGTGCAGCTAAGGGAATTTAGCTATTTCATGCGATTTACTATTAGGTCTGGTACGACCAACAGAGACTTTTGATACGGTGACTCAGCAATCTTGCCCGCCAGACGAGTTGCCTCGAGACAGTGCTTTTTGGCAAGGAACCGCGTCTGTTCAAGACCCTGCGACTTGTGAACTAGTTCGAAGGCACGTTCTGCATCGCCTGGCTCTTGGAACCGCCGCATTATCATGGCATTCAACTCGGGGTACTGTAAAAATAAAATAAAATAACATTATTTTTTTTTCATCAATTATTTTAATAATATGATGTAATTATATTATTTTGTTTAGTCATGGTTTCAATTGTAGTGTTCTACTCTACCACCGTTGTCTTGTACAACTTAATTGTGTTCATTGTCAAAATCAAAAACATTTATATCTCTGTGATTTCACATAATAGTTTTATCAAGAATATTATATATATTTACAAAAATTTCTGTAAAAATAAAAATAAATGCGTTTTAAAACCCCATCATTAATGTTTTGTATATATACTATAATTTAATTTGTTCTGTTATTGTGGGTGATGATATTATGATATTTTTATTTCAAATTTGTAATTTAATTTAATCTCTAGCGATTAAAACTATTCATTATTGCTACAACTACTATACTATAGTAAATAATGTGTGTAGGTATAGTCTTAAACGAGTGAAAATATAATACATATTTTGGGGTATTATTATGGGACAATTATTTATGTGTTTGAAACTAATAATAATATATGACTTACTAAAACAAATTACTTAATTACCTAAACATAGAACTATAACAATTAACAACTATATGTATTTATCTATAAGTTCGTATATTTTTCTAGTTTTCAATGAAACAACGGTAATATGGTCGGGATATTTGCTAGATTCGCAAAATTATCGAAGTTTACTGTAGGAATCTCTATAATGACCTAAAAATCAATAAGGCGGTAAAAATAAGAACGACAGTTCATAAGAATAAAATCTGCACCGAGAGAGATGATAACGTAAAAGTTATGTCCATTGACATAAACAAGTAGCAAAATATGTACGGAATTTAATTCGCTAATACCTACTTGAGCCAGAACACGTTGTTCCAAACGAAGGACGCGGAAGTGTGGAACCCACCGGCGAGGTTGACTCGGAGTCCCCGTTACTGACCTATATCTTGTGGCGGGTGAACCCATTAAGAGTTCGTAAAGTAGACGACGAGATTCCTGGGTGTGAGTGGACTTGTCGTCCAAGAAAATGACACTGTTAGACTATAAGTTATTTAAAATACTAGTGAAGGGCGCGATATATATACGTCGAAAAAATCGATGTCCCGCAACAGTGGCGGACATTTTGGTTAAGAGTGACAGCAGTCGGCGATCATGGTGGTGGTAGTAACAGTAGCAGTAGTCAAAAGGAAGAAGATAATCCTTCGAGCTGGTGACGTTAACACCTGAAGAATTGACACACTTAGCTAGCCGGAAACAGCAGGAGTGGATGCAGGAAAAAATTTCAGGGGGTGTTTTGAAAAAATCAGAATAATTACTGTTATTTTGAAATAATTATTTATTAATTGAAATTAATCATCCATTCATTTGGAGGGGGGTTGAACCCCCAAAATCACTCTCTGCGTCCGTCACTGAAAAACAACATATAGTGTTTTCGGGCGCACCAGAGCAACGGGATGATTTGTATGAAGACGTCGAAGGAGAAAAAGAAACCAATAAACTTTTATGGGGTGAGTATAATAACAGAAACGAAGAGGCATATAACATATCAATACTATATGTTTCATGAGTGCGATTTGCGAGAGACGCAGCCGGTTGCAGTAACAACGTGATTCACTGACGAAAATGTTGATCCGTTGTACTAAAACCAAAACAACAGCCCACAAACGATGAGACACGTATATCGTGAATACATTGATTAGTGAATGATAATTCTTTGACTTAAAATTTTAATTTTAAATCTTTTGTTTTAAATATATTATATTCACCTAAGTGTTTATTATGATGTTTTTAAAAAATATGTATATATATTATATATACACCTACATATAACTCAATATAAGTATAACATGTTATGTACGAGTACCTACATTTTTTTGCGTTTAAGAGATTATGCCAGTTTAGATTTCTATACTTTGTTATATTATATTTAATAGTAATAAGTAGGCACCAAATAAATATTAGTATTGATTGAAATATGTACAATTTTATTGATAGTATACCTAATATAATTTACAAAAAAAATTGAAACTTGTTTTATATCAAAGACTCTTATTATTACTGATATTATGTTTGTCATTTTTTTCTATTTTATAATAGTATATATATATTGTTTACTAAATTATACCTACTAGTACATGATTGATAACTTATGGCCAGACTAGTAATTAAATACTGCCAATACTGAAGATCTGCAGGATTAGTCATCATTCATCACTCATCAAGAGGTAAATAATTGTCGTACCTACAAGTTTTAGACTGAATATGCGCTTATTTACGGTATTACAGACCTACATAAATTATGAAGTCATCAAAAGTATCATGATACAAGAATGTGACAAAAAAAAAAAAAAAACATGAAAATATAATAAAATGATTTGAAGTTTGAACACGAATTTAATTACAAAAGTAATCACCTAACTCCCGAGTTCTTGTTCATTTTGTAAAGCATTCGCAATAACTTGAACTCTCAACGTCCCTCAAATAATGTGCCGCCCTCGATGGTAATATAAGTACCGAATGTCTGCGATCGAGGCGTTAGTGTAATTAGGTTAGGCGCGGTCGTCTTACTTTCGCACAATACACATACCGCGCATGAATCGCCCCTTCCCCGCGTAACCCACTGATTTAGCAGTGTCGGGGCCAGGTAAATTGAGTCCCAAATGATTGGGTACATAATCAATTATCAACCGGTAAATCGAGTCCGAGGGAATTTTAATACTTTATTTATATATTATATATTAAAAACGGCTTACAAACCGTTATTTTATTTATTTTTTTATCGACTTTGTTAAAATCAGGTAATATATAATAATATTTATCATGTAAGTCTCCGGCCACCAAATTGAGATATCAACCGTTTTTTGCGGAGGACGGATATAATATTGAGTAGTCGAGTAGGTTTCGGTATCGTTAAAATTGCTCAACGATAATTAATAGTAACCTACACATATTTAATGAAGCCTGACCTACAACCCTGAATCCTGATGCAGTACAATCGATACACGTTAAAAGTCACCGATATCTACTCACGGACCGACTGCGGTATAGTTCGCATCGACATCGCAAATTGCATACATCGGGAAAATTAAGAATAATACCTTTGGAATCCAGCCTTTGGTGGTTTAAGTCATTTGACTCTCCCTCCCCCACATAAAATTTGGTTATTGTGACACCAATCGCTCTATATAATATATAATATAGGTACACGAATTGACATGAATGAATTAACATAATGAAATAATATGTTATTTTGGACTGAATACATTTTTTTTTTATTGTTATAGTTGCAAATGATTTCAAACATAAATAAATAAATAGTTTTTTATCAATTGATTTTGAGTTATTTGATAAACCGTATTTTTTGTCAAATTAGAATTTGATTTCACTGTATTTGATACATTAGATCAGTGACCACCAAAAACGCATAAATCATTCAATGTTTTTCAATACAGCGGATAAATTATCAAGTTTTTTTCATGTCGTCGAGTAGTAACTTCGCTAATCGTGATATACGTTCTGGTTGTGGATTTAACTAGCGAAGAAGCATTTCGAAGAAAACCACTAATTTTTGTTCATATATAGTATCTATATATAATAACATACGTAAAATACTATAAGCCAATGCGCCCGGCTTAGTGCTTACATCGTTCAATTGCGAGGCGAATAAAACGTTAGTACCTAGGCGGAGAAAAAAATGAAACGTTACGAGAAAAAGTAATTAAATTACTCGGAGATATGATCCGCCGATGACCCTTGTTAATAAATTATTACCCACCTACTTTGTATAATTGCATACATTCTACGACGGCGAGCACACACACACACGCACACACTGACATACCTCTAATCATAACCTGAATTTCGACAACGCAACGTGCGGCGCATCAGGTTCGCGTCATAAAACAACGCATAATATTATTATTACCGACTGGCAACTACCCATTCTCGTATATGTATATTTATATTTATATTAAACACACGCGTACCTATAATATTACAATATATTATTATGTATATATATATATATTACATGTGTTGTATTCGTCTGTAGCGAAATGCGTGAGATTATTAAACACAATTGATTGCGTTCTGCCCCGGAATTATTACATCGCACGAGAAACACAACCACATACGAGTTGTAAGTATATTGTTGATGCAATAAAAGAGAAAAACATATTCTACAACCCGACCAACTGGTTTGTCGTGCAGGATGGATTACGGTCACAAAAAAAAAAAAATATATATATAATAATAATAATACACGGGCAGGTACGCTGATTCCGGCGAAATCCCATTGGTCGTAAGAAACTAGTTATTATTGTTAGGTATATTTTGGTAAAAGAAACTTGGCATAGGCAAGGCGAAGACGATAAGCGACATCAACAGTAATAATTCTGCCGATTTTTATAAACTACGATTACTGGTATTTTTTTATTTTAATTTCCGGGTCGTCCCAAATCCGCATACCAACTGTTCAATAACTTTTGAAACTCTTATAGTTATTGTATGTCTATTTTAATACCTACATAAAGCAATTAATAATAATAGATAACACTTTACACTACTGTACATTTATAATGTAAAATACTTAATAATCTCATTAGTTTTATTATATTATCAATCCCAATTAGTCTAATGATCCTAACTTATTGAAAATTTGTATAATGTGCCACGACGAAATTGTAATGGAATACATAAAAGATACGGCTGATTAAAAAATATATAGCTATAATATATACGTTTTTAATGTTTATTTATCGACAATATTGAAAAGTACTAAAAAATGATTGTTTAAAAATTCCCAACACTAAAATATGCATAATATATATTATTTCAGTTAGTTTGGTGATGAGATGACATTGACCACTAACTTGACGTGTCACCAACACTTTCGAGGATATATAGAACAGTGAGTGTCACGTGTATAAGAGGACGTTTAATGATTTAATGTACATTATCAAAAGTGTATAATAATACACCTTAAAAACGAAATTTTAAGACATTAAATAAACCTGAAATTTATAAATAATTATAAAATTTTAGGTAATCGGGAAGTGAGAAAAGAGACATCAGACACACTCCTGCTTTTGCTTCTGTACCTATATATTATGTATATTCATCAAATTGCATAGGTGATCATTACATTTAAAAAACTGAAAATTTAAATTAACCCTTTCGGGCATAATTTTAGACTTGATAATATATATATATTAAACATACATTCCAGTTATATTGGCATTGAAATTAGGTTATATAATAATAGGGTACATATAGGACTAGTGTTATTTTTTGGGACGACGGCGAAGATCTGTTGTAATTCTATGTATAATATACAGTAAAAGGAAAGATTTTTGGGTATGCTTTTAATCGATGAACTGTAATAATTATAAGGTAGTAGGTTACTGTGTTAAAGTACAGGGTCGTTCAGATTTACATAACGTACAATTTTAACGACTGGTATGTATACATAATGTTTAACGATGGTGAACATATGGTGC
The DNA here is from genome assembly GCA_020882235.1 of Schizaphis graminum. NCBI lineage: Eukaryota > Metazoa > Arthropoda > Insecta > Hemiptera > Aphididae > Schizaphis > Schizaphis graminum. The sequence goes on along the minus strand of JAJFBB010000014.1, from coordinate 158,032 downwards.
CAATATATTATATATATATATATATACGAATTGGTTGATTTTAAGGAATGATAAAAAACCTATACTGTTACAAAAAAATAATAATGATGAACTAATTAATTTTGCTTACAATATTTCTAAATATTACGTCCCTCATTCATGTCGTGGTTTCATGACTAAACATCATCCATACGTTCGTTTATAAATACTAAACAGTTTAAACAGTTGATAATTATTACTGATTTAGAGAGTTAAAATTATTATATAAATATAATTAAATTAATTTGAAGTGTATTTTGGTTTAAATAGGTACTTAAATAAAATCTTTGTTTCCGCATTTCTTAACAATATGATAGCCAAGTTTCGAATAGTTGGGGTGACTTTAATAGTGTTTAGTATTATATTTTTATTTAAGTTTATAAGTTTATGTGTAATAATTAATTAGTATAGGTAGTATCTATAATTTATATTTACCTTTTCGCAGGCGAACAGTACTGGAGCGGTGGCCAAGCCCAGTTTCAGATCAGCTGCCGTCGGTTTGCCCATGGCATCTTTACTGGACACGAAGTCCAAAAGGTCGTCGACCAGCTGGAACGCCAGGCCTATGTTGCGACCGTACTCGAACGATACGTCGACCAATTGGTCGTCAGCGCCGGCTAACATCGCTTCCTGCGGAATAAACAGCAATGATGAATAATAGTACAGTGAAAACTATGGAAAAAATACTAATTTTTTTTCTTAGTAGGTATATATTTAATACGTTATCACTGCGCGAAAAATACTGAGGTTTTTATTTTTCTCTATAATAACCAAAATAGTAGACCAAACAAGGCGTTTTCTTTTTATACCAGTGATTTTATCTGATGAATATTTCGCACAGACAAATTCGACCCCGGTCAGCTTGTGTATATATGTAGATGTAGGTTATACAGTCGTTAAGTGTATTAAGTACGTTTATAATTTATATTTAGCCACGACGGCTCAATGGTCTTATATTAGACTCGAATACACCGTGCAAAACGCGAAAATCGCTTCTCTGAGTATCCTCTCGCAATAGCGCCTCGTGTTCTGAATATAACAGTATTACAATAAGTACGCGTTCCGTTATTAGCATAGAACAATAAAATAATTTAAAAAGAATGAAAAAAAAATCCCATATATATTTCGCAATGAAACGTTTGCATTCTTGGTACATACATCATACATAGTATATATTTATATAAATATATATGTGTATTGTGTATTTTCAAAACATTTCATCAACTAAAGCTGCAGCACCTATAATAATAATAATAATTATTGTGCCGAAAAAATGTGTACATATAGGTAATAATATATTATATATTATTATAATATATAATAATGCGTCATTGATGGTTATGTAGTGTAAGGTATAAATTAGTTATAAGTATGTACGTGCGCGTATACCCACTGCGGGATCACACTAGAGGTATTCGCTTTTTATGACACAATATGGTTATAATTTAGGTACGTCCAAAAATTTTTTATGTTTAAAGTGTATAATATAAGATGTTTTAATTAATCCGCGTGGTAATTGTATATGCATATACTAAATACTATTAATACAATGCGGCAATTAAATTTAAGGTGCACCCACTGGCAATGCCGTCACTAAGGTAAAGTAAATTTCGCTTTCTTTCGTAATATATATTGTATACGACGTATATTTATTAATAATTAACAATCGATGATAAAAGCGTAGATTTATTATGCACGCATTGCATACACCTACGTACATACTTCGTTCATCATTCAGTTTTGTAGATAAAATATTTTTAAATAGCCTACGTAACACCAGATTTATATATGTGTATTATGTATTTATCTACGAGTGTATAATACCAATATATTTTATATATCTATGGCTGAACACGTATTTTTTTTTTACTTTTGCAGCATCCTATGCATATTATAGTTTTACCGGACATTGTCACGACGAGTGACTCGACAAAAACAAATTATCTCGGTCCAGTTTTACCATCTGAGTGCTCTATATATTCCTTCAACGGGTCCTTGCGATTCAGCCAGGCGTTTAAAAGAAATTAAATCTGAGACGTTCGTTAAAAGCAAGAAAGTATAGCGAAAATTAATACGTAATGTAATTGTTTTATTCAGCGTTTAAACACACATATGTATTATGTTATATATATATAAACACCGATGCGATGGCCTATAATAGAAAATAAATGGTGTGCAAAATACTTGATACGCTTCCGAGGATTTATTCAACGTACATCCCGAATACGGACGATACCGTGGCAATTATTTTTGGAAATAAGGCCAAGTCCGACTGGAACATTGTACACAGATAATATAATAATTGTACAGGAGTTGCTGTTAATTTACGAATAACATAATATTAGGGTGATACGCTAACCGGCTTTTGGTATAAAGAAAACGAATGAATATAATAATTCGATAATTGGTTTTTACTTTTTAATAATAATAATAATTGGTAATAATTGTAAATATACGGTGATATTTTACAAATTTATTATTGCATTAGTATTTTATTAGGTACATTGAATCAAATCAGGTATAAAAATGTAGGTCTATTAAAAATGCAAAATATTTATTTTTGTTTTTACAATTTCAAATTAGACACATAGTATAAAATATTAGGTCTGAATAACATCATGCTTCGTCGACCAATGCAAGAATATTAATGTAAATAAATATTTAATTAAGAATGAAAAGTTACTAATACTATAATTTAAAATATTAGAGGGAAGGTATGAGTGGTAAATAGGTTAAAAAATGTTCATTTAAATACAAAACGTGTTCGTTATAAGTATAACAATTCAATTAAAATAAATAAAAAATCTTTGTTTGGTCTTTATTTTATAATACTTACACGTATATCTAAATAAGTGTATATCGAATTATATAATTTTATACTTACAGCTTTTACTGAATTGGCTATGAGGCTGGCTGTTTTTCTATACGTTTTCGTTAAGTAATGAGCAAATCTTTCATTCTCAGTCTCCTTAGAGCCGAGCTGCATGAACTCTCCTTGAACCAAGTCAGTGATGATCTGTAAAGTTTTCAATTTGTGCCGTTTTTCGATACTGTATAGGATATTTTTTAAGTTTGTTTTAATATTAACAATAACAAGATTGCACGTACTTGGCTAAGCGTGATTGTGACGTCATTGTGATTAAGTCTGGCGATCATCATAGACGTAACTGCCAATATATAATCACCAGCCATGGCTACCTGAAAAATAAAAATACAAAACAGTTAAGACATTTGTTATAATAAATAAATGCATAATATTTATAATATATATAATATACATATTTTAATGCTACGTTTAACATAAATACGTACTCGAGATATTAACGCGTATTTATTGTTTCTATACTTTTCTATTCATATAAATACGATTTTAATTAATCTAAATTAAAAATATTAACTTTATGACCGAATAAAAGTAAAATAAAAGATCTTATGGGATAAGAGTTTTATATTTCATTGTTTAAAAATCAAGAGAGCAGCAGATTGATTATTAAGGTCTAATAGGGTTATAGATGTAATGTGCATTACTATAGATAGTTAACGCCAAAAAATACTTTCTCTATAATAATTATAGTATTTATAACTGTTATTCATAAATTAGAAAAACCAGACGTATACGTTACTTCTTTCAAAGAGAGACTGAAAAAAATTTAATAAATACATATAATTTCCCTTTGGTTGATCTACGTCTTGGAGGCAATAGGAGTTGCCTAACTTGAGCGCCCGGTTACGCCTCCAAGATGACCGTGTACTTATGACTCCCCTTGGACGAAGATAATGATATAATAATATGATGGTCATTGGTCAGACAGAAACATTGATTTATATATATATATATATATATATATAAGACTAATGAAATTATTTGATGCAGAATTCTAAAACATAGCCAAAAATATAAAATTTAAATGTTATTTGTAAAATGTTTAGACTTATTAAAAACCATTATGAAATGCTTCCAGAAAATATGAGTTCCAAGGTTAATGTAGCTCAAAAACTTATATAAAAACAGGAATTATGTTTGAAAAGAAAATTAATAAACATTCATTAAAGAAATTAGAATTTGTGCACAATATAATAATAATTAATATTAATAGTTATAAACGAGACTATAAATTGTTATATACTCCTGTACATAAAGGCGAATACAAAGATAAATAAAATATTAGTCTAATGAACATTTATTAGAAATTAAATATACATTACTATGTAATTTTATTCGTAAGAAATTCTAAAATACATAAAGAAATTGAATGTTATTTCTACTCAATAGACAGAAAATGTACAAGTGTCATAATAATGACATTAGTTGACGCCATCAGGCTGTATATGTTAAGCATCAATTAATTAAATATAAAACAAACAAACTTTCCCATGTAGTTTCTCCCCAAAAATGTAATGTTATTAACTAATTAGTAGGATAATAAATAATAATATTTTATTGTTTAAAGTGTGGATTTCACAAGTACATTTTTAACATAATACACGCACTTATTTATATGAACTTGTTAATTATAAATTAACATTGTATACTGTTATATTGAAAGTATATAACAAGAATTTTTCCAAACATTTGATTATAATTTGTATTGTTTATATAATTTCAAGGAATTAGTTGTGTAAATAATAACGACAAACCAATAGAAACATCAAACAACATATTTGTTTAAAATAAGAATAATGCTGCAATACACATAAGTACAGGCTTATATCTTATATATTTAGTAAACAATGGAGTGGTTAAGAAACTATTCAGTAAAATTTATTTCATAATATTAAGACAAAATAATAAAAATTAAAGGGCCTCAATAATTCAAAACTTTAAACTCTAGATCATTAAAATTTTTTAAATGCAAGAATTTTAACGGAAATATTAAGTTTTGTCACAATTTTAATTTAGAGATGAAAGTTTTAGTAGACCTACTATGTACTACAACAAACATAAATAAATAAAATGCAATATAATATATAAAATAATCAATATAAATAAAAATGTACTAAATTATAAATAATTTAGGTATAAAACTGTTGAGTAAATTAATTAAACTTCACAGTTTGGGGTTATTACTTGAGAAAATACTAATATTTGTATACGTATTATCAACTGAAAACTATAATAGATAAGTATAATAGAAAAGTAATTTCAGAGTTTGGTAATCTATTTTGAAGGCGAATACCCAAATTCTGAGTTTTGACTATACTGTAGACTTAAGTTTTCAACCACATTCGCCTTATAATAAACTATTAATGAAAATAAGATATTAAGTTCACATAGCTATTAATGATAGAGGACGACGGATTTCTATATTTTTTAATTTTTTAGTGCGTGTATGTACAGGTATACATATGTAGGTACATATTATGTAGTACTACGTATTTCTTCCAAACAAACTTACGCCACTGAGTATACACATAGTTTGTTTGCATTAGCTGCAGCCCATAATTGATACACCGCAAACGCGGTCATACAACACTTATACATATTTTGTCAAAGATTCCACAAAATATGATTTTTATACACTATGAACATTCGGAGTGACCTTTAATTATTATACATATAGCACGTAGACGCATGATTTTCCGACGAGTTTATTGCGTTTACTCATGGATAATTGATTCACCCGTCAAAGCTTTGAAATGTTTGACATAGATTTGTACCCATGTATGAAGCCGAAAAACCTTGGATATCCAAAGCCGATATACATAATATAATAATGTTCATTTACTTTCGCCCATCGGACATTAGGTATCGTCGTATATAATTTCGCAAACTCGCGATATAGCTATTGGACAGGAGAACAAATCAAAATGGAAAGAGACGTATAATTGTATTACGCAATCTACTCAAAAAAATATATACGTTATTGTACCTTATACATATACACCACAGTACCACACACACACACACACAAACATATTAATTCAAATAATTTATGAGTAAAGCGACGTTGCTTAGTCATGTTAAGCTGTATGCCAAGGTCGGATAGTTTTTCGAAAAGAAAGAAACGTAAAACGCTCGACCGGGGCCCGAGGGGGAGGTGCGCCTAAGGAGAAAATACACACTCATCGCACGCACATATTATACAAGCAGTCTGTGGTTGCATAATTCGGTCGGATGTGAAAAGAAACAGCATTCCAGCAGATAGCATGTATAAGGAGATGATAGTAAAGGTGTGTCTTACAGGCAAAAGGATAACGCGACGGATGCGATGACCAACCAATCGATAGAAGCGCAGCCTTGTGTCCGGTCAAGGACGGACGCTGGTCGGTTATACACGTGGACATTCGAACGTTCACCTGACGACATCCGACAGACCCGGCAAGAGGGTTGTATTCTTGGATATTAATGTATACAAAAATTATATTTAAAAATTCCTTATTATTTAAAATCAGTTGTGAAAAACTGATTAATAATCAAAAACCTAACAAACAGTTAGTAACCTATTTCAAAAAACGCGATATAAATTAAATTTATATAATATACATTCATGATTGATATTGGTTTAATTTTTTAGATTTTAACAAGCAGATAATTTAACAGGAATCACAAAATTTTAATTTTAAAAACTAAAGAAATTGAACTTAAATATAAATATACCGATTATTTAATAATTTTTCGGTTCAAAGTTTATCATTTTATTGAGATAGTTCAAGGAATACATAAACAGCAAATATAATATGTTATTAATTGATGACATTTATTAAAGATATTTTTATTCATTGCTTATATTAATTATAAAATGTAACTAATTTAGTTTTATTAGTACGTTTTATTTTCAAAAATAAATTACTTTATTTTAATAGACACAGTAATGAGTTAAGTTCCGGAAAAAACTTTTTTCTACTACTTCAATTTAACATTGCCTATAAATTCCAAAACACAGAGCATTTTAAAGATATATACAGGATGATTTTTTTATCCTTATAACTTTTTAAGTTTTTACTTTTTTGAATGACAACATAGATTTTTAATTTCATATTCCAAAGCACAATAATTTTCTGAGTATTTCGATACATAAAAATCGAATTTAGGGCGAGTAGTTTATGAGTTATACATATTTAAAGTTTAGTTGCGCGGAGTGGAGTGGTACGGGGTTACCCCGCAAAATATTTGTCCACTACTCCGCTTGTCTAAACTTTAAATAAGTATAACTCATAAACTACTCACCCTAAATTTGATTTTTATGTATCAAAATACTCAAAAAATTATTCTGCTTTGGAATATGAAATTAAAAATCTATGTTGTCATTCAAAAAAGTAAAAAACTTAAAAAATTATAGAATAAAAAATATTTAAAAATATATTTTTTTTTGTAAAAACGTTGTTTTTTTAACAATTTGAAACCATGTAAAAAAATATTTTCAAAAACATTAATACTTTTGGAAATAATGAGTGTTGTTTGATAAAAAAATCACCCTGTATATATATGTATATATAGAGATATTAAAAAATGTATTTAATAACTAATAAAGTAATATATTTTTTTGGCTACTTTAGTATTGACTAGTACAGGGGTCTTCAACCTTTTTATGCAGCGGGCCACGTATTATTTTTTAAAAATTTTACAGGCCACATTAGTAGTAAAAACTTGTATATTGTACAAAAAATCAGTTTTATTATTAAAATTTGTATGATAACATTTTAAATTATAAACTATTATTATTAAATTATATATAGATAAACATTTTTTTTTAATTATAAATTATTTATTTCATTTTTTGTGTGATAACTAACTTTGTTTTCACTATCAAATTATTCTATAGGTACTTGATTGGAGATGCAATCATGAATAATTTTTCTAAGTGAATGTGAAAGTTAATCGAGCTTTAGTTTTCGATTTGAAAATTTTCATTTGTGAAAAATATGCTCACAAGTGTAGTATAGTAATAATTTTATCGAAATAGTAAAACTACATGATACATTTTAAATATGATCGAGGGCTGCACATTATGACAAGGAGGGGCGCGGATTGAAAGCCCCTGGACTAGTAGGCATAACATTCTACAATAAAATATGGTATATTGGGGTATATTGGCACATTACACTATCAATACATAAAGTAATTAAGTATATATACTTAATAATAAAATTTAAAAATAGTATAGACAATAACCTATATCATATTCAGCAACTCATTCAGTAGCTTTAAAATCATTCAAAACACAATAAACCATTTTAGTAGAATACAACTTATTTAAGAAAAAATCTATCTGAAGAATAGTGAAAAAGAATAAGAAATTTTCTTTATAAAAGAGAACCTGGATTCAGTATTTTAATCGAAAGCGAAAATAAAATAAAATATATAAAAAATATAAACTTTGGGTCAAACCATATTAAAATAAAAGAAAAAAAATTGAAAGTTCTTATATAGTTAAGTACAAGAACACATGTTTTCTCTGCAATTATGCATGGCAAACAAGAATTCTGCATATATAAATTATATGTTGAATCAATTGTGTATTATTACTGAATGCCGTAACAAGAAAAAACATTAAATCCTTCAATAAATCGGATAGGTACTGAGTACGGACTCCCAATACAACATAAAATTATATAAATATTCTCATGTTTTTTTTTTTTATAAAAAATACTAATATTTATAATTATAAAAAATACTAATATTTATAATTTAATACAATGTATATAAATCTGAAAAACTATTGTAAAAAAAAATATCTTTGTAGATAATTGTACGAGTATACTAATGGCCTCAGACGTAAGGATATTTATATTTTAGATCAATAAAAAGTATATGTATTTATAGTTCTTAAATGGTACCATAATATACGTATGGTATAATATAGTATTTCACCATTGCCGAATTTCATAACATTTTAAATTACATTATTCCAAATTATGTTTGTCTTGTCGTGACCCAGTCAAAAACAAAACAGAAAAAGCTCAAAGACCGCAAAGTGATTTATGATGTTATATTATGTACCAACGTTGACAGATATATACTTTACTTATCTAAATGAACATAGTATAATAATAATTGTGTAACAAAAAAAATTTCAAAGAAAAATAAAGAATAGAAGACATTTATAAAACAGTATATTTTACTAAATGTATATGTATTGTGTATATATAATTTCATTTTGTCATTTAAAACCATATAATTCAAAATAGTAATCAAGAATTGAGGAGCGCTACCCAGTTACAACAAAATAATTTATTATATTATTTACACATTTCTCTAAATTTTTCTAATTAAATTGTTACTATCCAAATAAACAAATATCAACACTGCGGGTTAAGCTTCTTAAATAATTAAAAAGTATGTTAAAAGCCATATCGAATTATGACAAAAAGATTTAAAAAGATCTATTTCAAATATTGAATGAAATCAATTTGTATTCGATGATACGGAAAAACTCAATAATGGTTAGGTAAGTTGAACGTATTATTATAAAATATTAACGAATTTTAATAGAAAACTATAATAACCTACTTGTCTTGTAATGTGACAAAAATTTTTCTTAAATAATTATCATAAGTTACCAATTATTTATTGTAATAAGGTATGGCGTTAATAATACATTTAAAGTTGGTAAATTTATATGGGAATAAATAAATACAAACATAACGATGCCAACCTCTACTTTTTTTTTAAATAACCAAGTCTTTAAAGTAATTCCATTATATAGATGATCTGTTAACAGAAAATTCTTATAAAAAAGTACTATATGGGTACCGGGAAAGATTTCCAAGTTTCTTTATTAAATTTTACAAACATATAAACAAAAAACGCATCAATATTTTATAACTAGAAAGTTGGTTCATCTTGTGCCAATACAATAATTATATTACAGGTGAAAGCAATCCATGTTTAATATTTTGAGGTAGGAATATTTTTGCAAGTGTGCCTCGGGTTGAACTTGGGTGTGTCATTTTAGAGGGTTTCGACTGCATTCCGATGCCCTTCTCTAATAATTTCACTATAAAGGTCATATGACCATTCTGGGTCAATGGGTTGTAAGGGTTATAATAACAGATTTCGTTTGTGCTTTTTCACAACCATAGATAAGTAAGGATGTACACGTCATATCAAATTACATTTTGTATCTTCAGATAAATATTTTAAAAATGTACTCTTAGAAATTAGATAATGCCTGTAAATAGATAAATATTATAATACATTAATATACTAATAGATTGGAAGTTGATACATACCTAAATAAGTAATAAATACGAAGTATCATTTCTGATAGTGTAAAAATTGATTTATATATTCAACGCAATTTTTTATAATTATTATAATTTATTAATGGTGTACTTAAATAAATAACCGAAGTTAAGGAAAATATTAATTCGTTGAAAATTTAAAATAAAATTAAAAAGTTGTTTTAATAAAATTAATTTATTTTAAATACAACAATCACGATATTAGTTATGAAACAATAACATTATTGTTTCATAATCACAACATAATTCTGAATATAAATGGAATCTAATGACAGTAATTCCATATGATAAGCGATAAACGGTCCAATGAAAATGTGACAAAATAATAAAATACCCGTGAGGTTATGTGAATGCAGAAACGTATTTTCTATAAACAATGTCTAAAGGTTTACGGATGAAACGATGTTTACTCAATGTAAATTTCGTTGTCTATTGTGTTCGATGACTATGTCAAACCCATTTGTATATTTAAGTTAATTGAAATTAATGACGGAACAAATTAGGAAATAATAATAAAAAATTTGTAATATTAATAAAGCATATAATTGTATATGTGCATGTGTGTGTGTGTGTGTAATAATGTATTTAACGAAGGTATATATATTGTTTAATACACTAACAGTTTACGACAATAAACATTCAAGCAGTAGTCTCAAGACAAAATTAATAAAGCTATTCTATATTACCTATCGACTATATCAACGTATTACATAATAAATAATGTTTCTAATTATGTTATACCATGATATAGATATTATACAATGTGTTTACATTAAACAAAAGTGTTAGTGATGATTTGCTGGCAAAACCTTTGAGCTCCTAGGAATTTATGATATTATTATATTTAGCATGTCAAAATACAAAAGTATGTCTTATTTTTATTGATTTGTTTACTCTTAATTAAAGTAAAATATTTTAGAAATAGGTACGCAATATAATTTAACGAAATATAATAAACATAAACTGAATTTTACAGAAGTACTAATTATTTTTTGGTTTATTATTTGCATAGTTTGTCATAATTCATCAATCATTATTATACAATATATAACTAAATTTTACTATCATAATGATTTCCAAATAGCATTAAATAAAAATGATTTTTAACATATACATAATATATCGAGAGTACTTTTGTGAGTTTAAATTATTTCAATAGCAACAAGGTATTTAATTTATGTGTGTCTATATGAAAATATCACGTGATGTGAATATAAATTCACTGAATTGATTGGATATCTGATCATGATATTTCAAAATAAAACGTGTGAAAATTGTTATTTTTTTCGAAAAAACTATAACTTTTAAAATTAAAAATATATAATTTCCATCTCTCAACTACTTTTTTTATTATGAAACGGTATATTACCTGTTTATGTTTAATTATTTAATTAATCTATTGTATTTTAATAGTTGGTAAATGTTAAAATGTCTAATATATAGTTATAGGAAAAGTTGTACATCAGAATTTAAAATGGAAAAATGTATTTAATATATCAAATGAAATAATTAAAACTCCATAATATAGGATAATAGTCCTATAAAATCCATTATTTTGATAAATATAACTCGTTATTCAGGAAAAGAAAAAAAATATTATTTAAAAATAAATTAAAGACGTGAAAAAAAATCTATCTACTATTAATAAAATAGTCTTGTCAAAACCACTAACATTTACAACATTTTAAAATAGTATTTATCGTCAAATCGATGGTTTCAAATATCTTGTTTAATGTTAAAACTAGTAAAATATTTAAACGGTCAATCACGTCTCGCTCTCACCGGTTACTTATACGCGCCAGCCCTTCCTGTTATACCTATTATAATTTATCTGGAAACCGGATCTTTGCTTGTTCAGTTCTCAGGAGTTTTGTCACAAATATATAATGTCCGAGAATCAAACGGGCTCTCTAAATTTGGACGACAGTGCATACGTCAAAGTATTATTTATTAATGTGTGTCTATATATATATATATATATATATAGATAAATAAAAAATGTGTTGTTTACACATTGCGTGAAAGGTCTTCCGGAACAAGCGTCTAATTGTGAAACACACACGACGCATACTCCTAACTACACAGGCTGCCTACGCACTCGTTGAACTTTCTCTATATGTATACACGTTGCCACCGACACACAAACGCATACACAGGGCCAAGAATAATATTATATTATATAGTACGATATTTTGAAGAAGAGGGGGGGATAAAAAGATATAGAAAGAGAGAGCGAATGAGAGAGAAAGAACAAAATACAATTTTTTTCTACTGACAAAAGTACAAGACGTAATAATAATAATAAATTCAAGACTGCAATCCTGATAGTCTTATTGGTAAAAAGAAAGAATTTGCTGTATTCATTATAATTTCAAGGATATTATATTCAGATGATGCTACTCACGACAGTACCGACATACCATACACGCGCCAACGATACACAGCTATATAGTAGTGACTATACTATCGTGCGCCAACCAGCGGACGACCTTGCCCTTTATCGCATAGAAGACGTTTCATGTGGACTACGGGTCAAACTTGTCCGGTTGACATTTTCAATTTTTTTTCTCAGTTTATATTACTCTCTCTCTTTTTTTCTACGGTTTTCCATAGAGATCGACAAGTTCAGTTAATTGTGGTGGCGAGTCCTTGCCTAGATAATATATATACTACTTATATATACTTATTACCACGACGATTCTCGTTTATAGTAACTATATTAACAAGATACAAAAAAAATACAACAAAATACAGACATCCTGCACGTGACTTTCTTATAAAAGACCACTTTCGAGAATTGTGTACGTTTGTCGGGTTGCTCGAGTGAAATTGATCGATACCCGCGTGCGTGGTATTCCGAGACCAGACATCTCTGCCGCCGCTGCGGCTCGAAGCGCGCGTAATAAGTGGGTCTCTGCGCGAACCAACCTATACCTTATTATACCTGTCTACCTGCCTGCCTAGTGCCTATATTATACAGTGAAAGTATAAACCCACGGTGCCAAACCTTCTTCATTCATCGATATATTGGTCTTAGCTGGGTCGGTTATTGGTCACCGGCGCCACGTCAGATTTAATTACCATCATTCACCGCGATATATCACTAATATATTATAATAATATAGTGTTCGTTGTTGTTTTTGTTGTTGTTTGAGGTATCATAATCATCATTGTCGACACTTGTCGCCAATACACGACTAGACCGCGATGCAAGTTTTCTTATTTATGAGCGATAAGACTACACGTCGTTTAGTGACTGTGCATTATCAATAATCAGTTCATGTGCATTTTTAAAAATATATAATAAAATAATCTCAAATATTATGTAAGAACTAGCTATTATAAAGATCGAATTTTTGAAAAATAATAATACCTACGTATTAAAGCAAAATAATTATGATACAAGAGCGGTGGTTTGTTTTCAGATTAATTTATTCTAAAAATATATAATATATTTTATTTAGAATAAAATATACTAAGGTTTTATAAAAGATCAACGTACTGCATTGTCTGAAATTTTAACAGTGAGATAGAATTTAATTAACTAAATCATACCCAATACTAATAGATCATAATTACTCTTTTAGTTCTAATGTCACATTATACAATTTTAAAACTTTCATAAATGTTTAACACATATAATTACTAAAATAACAGTTTTTCACCATTTGTTTACCACATACCAATTTTAAAGAGTAATAATAATATTATGTTAATATGCGACCTCTTCTTAATACTCAAATAGTGTATAATATATATATATTTAAGTGACAGTAATATATAGTATTTCAAAAGGTTTTAAAAATGTTCTACTTATACATAACGAGTAATTTTGTTTGTTTTTTTGCAGTAAAATTATAATAGATACAGAGGGTTAAGGTCAGTATTACACATTGATATTTATTAGATAGGTACAAGTAAAATAAAATAGCTCAAAAGCAAAGCATATTTAAAAAAAAATTGGAATGACCGATGTAGTACATCCATATATCTATACAGAATACAGATATACAATATTCATAGTTATAATGTAAAACATTATTATAAGCTAGATTTAGGAGGATAAATAACGCAACTTTAAATAAGGAATGTTTATTGATAATTAAGATAGGTAATGATTTTATTTAATAATAAATTTTGCTGGGATATGAAGTTTTATAGTTTTAAAAGAAAAGATGATCTTTTTCGAAATCAAACTTTGTTTTTTTTTTTTTTAGTTATTACATCCATGTAATTGTTATACTGATTATTACCTTATTACGATCAAGGTTTACGTATAGTTTTAATGGACTGGAAAGGTTTTTACTTTCAAATTACCATTATTATATCAGATGGTTTATTTAACGCAAAACACGCATTATTTTAAAAACATTTATAGTTTTTATTGTTATTATTTTTAATTTTTGTGAATGTCAATATAACTTTTTAATTTTATAATTTCATATTATATGCAAATAAAAATGCAGAAGAGTAACCAATTAGTTATAACTTTTGAGTATTTAAAATTCAGCTATGTGGTGTAACAGATAAACATTTTGTAGCATATTCCAGATTCCTCTTGACTTTTGCCACTCAACAAAATTAATATAAACTAAAAATACTTAAAACTCATAACGTAATGGTTAAAATTCGATTTTCATGTATTAAGGATGACTATGAGAAATATTTTGCTTCGGAATATAGAAATAAAAATGAAGTCATAAAAAAAATATACATTCATAAATGTTAATAAGTGTATAATTTTTTAAATAATGAGTGTTCTTTAATAAAATAATCACCTGGTTAAGAGTTGAACTAAAAATAGTCTTATTTATTATTATATAAATACATCAGACAAAATTAATTGTGAAATTTAAAATCGAAGAATAAAATATAAAATAGTTCAAGATAATAATTATCTTTTTTTAGTACGAATAGTGAAACGTTCTTATTATTAAAATAGTAAATATACTTTATCCTTGTTTTATGCATAAATAGATTATACTTAGGTAAGGAATTATACTATTGTGAATAATTGATGTGTATAATGACTACATCTTTTAATCAGTTTTAGACAGTAATAAAATAGAGAAATTTTTAAAAAGTATTTTCAGATTATATAGCACTTAAATATTTCTAGTCAAGAGAAAATCGTCAACAATTGACAGTTAAATCAATAATTGTAAGTCTCCCAATAATAATTTATTTTTAATTAATACGTGAAATATAAAAATATTATTTATATTTTATTACATTTGAATATTTGAAATGTATAATTTTACGTAATTCATGTTATTAAGTATAATTTGTAAAATGCAGTAAAGTTGATACTAATTTAAAACACCGAAGGAAAACTATAGTTTGGTTATTCGAGAGAAAAAATGTGTGTTACTTACTTTTTTATGACTCCAAAGTGCATTTACACTCGGCTTTCCCCGTCTGAAGTCTGATTGATCAATTACATCATCATGAATTAGGGATGCAGAATGGATCATTTCAGCAATCATAGCTACTTCTCTTTGTTTTTTGTCCAAACCACTGTAAAAGTACGATAAATACTATAAGAAAATTTATTTACAAGTAAATGTATTAATTTAGTTTAACTAAGTTTTAAGATATCAACAACATTTAATTAAATTCAAAATTTAAAAAAAAAAAGTAAAACCACTACAATGTTATATTATCACATAACAATTTGAAAAATATAGTTAATAATGATTTAGTAGGTACTCAAGTTATTTCATAAAATGTTTAATATATTAAAAGTGTGTACAGTAAGATTTAGTAATTGTATATTAGCTGGTATGATCTACATAATTATATTTTTAAAATAATAAATATTGTTATTCCGTTATTTGTTTGCAGTTTAATATAAAGTACATATAATTATTATTATAGCATATATATCATCAAAGTTAATGAAATAAATTTTTTTCACTTAAATTTTGGGTGCAAAAATGTGTACGAAGACTTAAACAAGAATGCAAGTAAAATATTTAGGTTACACGAACTATAACCAGTTTATTAATATCCTTGATATCTTCCTGCGTAAGTATATGTCAACCAGTCGTACAGTTCTATCCTATAAGGATAGAACATACTTTGATCTACTTTTTTTTCACATTTTCACTATCGCGACAAATAAGAATTTTAGATATCATTTATATCTAAATTATTGTTAATAAAATGTGCCAACTTACTTATTATTCATATGGTAATTTATGGCATGAGCCATCAGGATAGCCACCATAGGCCTAAGGGCTTTTCCTTGCCCATCGAAGTAATAAGTAGCTATCGTCCGTAGCTCGTCTTGATTAGTGTTCAGTTCGAGTTCCTGGATAATAAATAACAAGAATTATTTTTAAAATTAATTTTTAACGATTATTATTATGACGTGTTTTTATACACATTAAATATAGATAATTATAGATAAATATACAAAATAAATTTATATATATATATTATATAAACAATAGAAAATAATTTCATTATATAATTTAAGATTAAATATTTTGAAATTATAAATGGTTAAAACTTTATAAGCTATTATAATTATTAGTATAGACTAAAATTAAAGAGGTTTTTAAATACATATACATATAAATTCTATAATAATAAATGAATAAAGTATGTAAAATATTTACTAAATATTCATGAATATGATTAAGTATGTTATTATTATGATAAAAATTCAATGATCAATAAAGAACGATATTAGGTTATATAATTTTAAAACTATAATTTGAAATTAATTTGTATTACTTAAATACGAATAATTTTCATGTAAAATGAACTTATTTATAATTAATACATTTTATGGAATAAATTGTTATTTATTTATTTTTTTATATAGATGGATTACGTATTAATATTCCATTTTTCAGTAATGATGTATATTAATTATATTAATACAGCTGAAGTTTAATAATAAAATATAACAAACCCGCGTGATGTCTGTGTATACATCCCTGAGGTCATCATCTAACAGTCTGTATGGGTCGATAGAAGACAGTGAATCTGTATCTGTATCTTGTAAAGTAGTGTAACGTCGACAGTGATTCCTCTGGTGATCAGATCTGATTCGGTTTAATTGTTTCTGTAAAAATTAATTGTTAATTTTTTTTCTCATTTCCAAAAAAACTATTAGTTAATATTTGTAACGCCCATAATATATTTGAAGCGATGTATTTAAATGCGAATGCACTTATATATTTTTAATGACCATATGACCGGTTTTCTATTATATACGCATGTATATACTTTCCATCCTGCAGGCATTTGGCCCCCTCATCATAGTCATGGGTATGTGGGACACGACCGAAATACATATTAATAATCGCATCAAAATTTCAATCACAGGGGAACGAGGGTTTAATGTACCAGTGTTGTTACCATATAAAATTGTTTTATATTTTGAAATTTGGAATATTTGTGCACAACCATTATTTTAATAAATCGTATGATATGTTTTATAAGCACTAAATACAACATATTAATAAAAATAGATTTAGATTGGATTTAAAAATGTACAGATAAAAATAAAAATAATAATAAAAATTATTAAAAATGAAATCTTCAGTTCAAAATTAAAGGTTTAAAGTAGAAATTGATTTAGAAACCACTATACAATGTATTATAAAAATAATACCTAATAAGGTAGTTGGTTATTTTTCATTGAAGGACATAAATACGTACTTATTCCTATGATGCGAAGTTTAATACACATCTGAACTGTTCTTCTTTGATATTTTATTTATTTTAAACTAACATCTAAGATCCTAAATATATTTTAATTACTAAGATGCAAGTAATTTTATAATCTGTCGATTACAATTAATATTATATTAATCTAATTACAAAACTTTAAAAATTCCAGTTATGCAATTTTATATAAAATACTGATTATTATTTAACACGTAGCTCAAATTACTCATGGTATTAGCTGGATTGAAATAATACTTAGCACACCCGTGTGCTACTTAAGGATTACATATTATTATATGTCAAATACGAAGAACATAAATATATTAAGCGTAGAATAAGACCGGTTATCTAGTTTGGTATTTATTTAGACTTTCAGGTTTCTATTATAGGTGTAAATATTGAAATAAGAAAGTGAGCTCTTCTGCATTTTAACTTAGTATTTAGTTAATCTAAATTAAAAACACGTTTAAATACAAGCATTTATATTTGTATTTCATCATAAACAAACGAGATTTTTAGTTTATACCTCCAAAAAGTTAAAACATTTAATACTTATTACATATTATACTCGCATAACAGCTTTAACGTTTATTATTTTGATATTTATTACTTATACTCTCAAACTATCTACAGTCTGCCGTTTGTCATAATAGAGATTAACTGGCACTTAGCTTTGTGCCTAATTATTTCATCGATTTTTTCCATTAATGTGAACAGATATTACATTTGTGATATTACCAAGACATCATAAATACTATTTTTTATTTAAGTCAAAAATGGTTTGAGGACATTTTATGCCAAACAGAGGTACTAAAAATATATTATACGATTTTAAGTAGAACTTGATTCATCCAAAATTTATCAAAATAAAATTTATTAAAAACTTTATATTCATTCATTTTTCCAGATTTTGACAAATTTTTGGAATTTAAATAATTGTCTTTCTAAATAAGTTCCTACTACTTGAATAATTGTATGAGTAAGATTTTAAATAGAAAAAAAAACTAAACTTATATAGCTAATATAACCAAAAATAAACTTAATCCATAGCTCTACTTAAAACTTAAAATCAAAATATTATATATTTTATATGATAAAATATCACTAACTACATCGTACAATTTCAATAAATATTTAAAACTGCTAAAAAAATGTAATTATAACAACATAAGATTCTACAATTTACATTTAATTTTAAAAGTTTACTTTCTTATTAATATAATATTTTAAAACGCATTTTCGCGCTTTCTAACGCCGTATCAGGCAATAATCGGTGCATGTCCGGATACCACTCGAAATAATTATACATACTAACCGCAAGGCCGAAACGAAGTTCAATCGCCTCGCTACTTTACGCAAAATGCTTTTTGCGAATTTCAACCAACATTTTATTGTATCCAACAAATATGTTAGTATTATTTTTTTCTTTTCCAAAATTAAAAATGTCCACTATTATATATATTAATCAAATTTATTTTCTTGCTATAACAACGTACACATATAGATTGTATACGATTTAAATGAACAATTGAAAAGTACAATACACATAACTTTATATAATAAGGTGTAACACTTATTATTAAATCTAACAGAAAATTAAATATTGAAAATTAAAAATATGAGGAATATACCTAAATTATATAAGACAAAATGTTAAATTGGAAAGATTATAATTCAATCAATTCATAACATATCAATCTTAAAATATAGGTTAGTGCAAAAATATTAATTCACGAATAAAGTTATAAGTTGGAAATATTTTACAAAAATAAACAAAATACGCATGTATAAAATGCAAAAAATTTAATTTTTATACAAATTCTTAGGTTTAATTATTACACAATTATCTATTACCGGATGAACCGGAAGTTTCTAGTCATAACGTTTCGTAATATAAATATATATATATATTTTAAATCAGTAATTTATATGTCATCGTTCCAATGTGAAAGCTGCAGCAGGTTTATATGAATTCATACACCTGAGATTATAATAATTGCAATCAGCGTACGATAGCATTTCAAAGCAAATCCCCGCCAATTAATAATTAGAAGTCAATACATCTTATAATGCTATGTTTGTTCAAGAATCGTTTGTTTTTAAAAATACGACCGAGGTTAATTAAATTTAACCTAAGGTTTCGTACCACACTATTGTTAATTTTACGAATTATTACTAATAATCATTTATGGGACTATAAACTACAGTTAGGGACATCACACAACGTTAAATAGTAAAATAGTTTATTCTAAGATTGATTACTTTAAACACACTTATTATTTATTTCATAAATTAAACTAAATGAAGTATGATACTATTTAGAAGATATCTATAAAAATGTTAAAACAAGTGGCATATCAACAACTCAGATTAGGTATATTAGTTAGGTTTATTATTTAATACTTACACTCGTATTTACATAACAGACAGGTTAAATATTTTTTTTATTTATAAGCGATATAATGTATATTTTATGTTAAATAGGATTTTTTTAAAAGACTTAGAGTACATTTCCTTATGCTTTAACTTTTTCATAAAAAAATTTGTACTTATTATAATTTTAATAATGAGGTGAAATTCAAAATATAATTGTTTTTGTAAAGAAAAAAAAACCAAATCTACAATTGAAATTTTTTAATTTTTAATGTAGTATTATATTTAGTTATTTAATTTTTATTGTCAATAAAAATAGTATTACAATTATAATTGTAATGCAAGACAACATACGGTTGTATTATTCAGAAACTCATATCAACAGCAAAATGAACCGAGAATAATATTCAAGAAAGAAACGCAGTTAATATTTTTTTTTTCGATTGGCCTCAATTTGGATACTGTGATCGCACTGGATGACACATTCCTAAGCGTTCTTGTTGTGTTCATGCAAGTGTGTATACGCTTACTTATTGGATAAAAGTAGAAGAGCTGAGGGAAAAGAAATAAAAAAAAGGATATAATATGCTATTAACAAAAGGACTATATAGACGCCTTAACCCTATTTGCTGAATTGAATAAATTAAATCATGGAGAACCTATGTATATTACATATAGTGTATATGTTATAAAAAGTGTAATGACAACCTATCTGCGACTAATGCGTAACAATAATAATATATCAAACATATAGATACAACTGTACGAGTAAATATAGAATTTAATTAATAATAGAGAAGTTTTGTTTATTATCAAACTTTTAGGTGACAACATTATATATGTTCTGTCGTTGGCTTTTTACTCGGCTTTTTACGATGTTTTAATTTTTTAAGTGAATTATGAGCATTTTTAAATATTTAATAATTTCATACTCATACCTCACCTAAAAAATAAAATATCGTAACCAATAAGAGAATACCGATAATGTTCTTGCCTAAAAGTTTGATAATAGGTCAATTCACTCGAATATTAAAATTAAAAGCACATTATGAAACTGGTGAACGAAAATTTACTATATCGTACGTGTGTTAGACGGAGACAACACATGCGGGTGAGATGTCCTCTAAATACTTTACCAAAATTATTCTTTTATAAATTGTATCCAAGATTATTGTTTGACATTAAACATAAATAATTCTAATACCAAAGATAGAATAATAAAAAATTATAATGGTTTAAAAATTATCAGATTCGAGTAATATTCTATTTACAGAAGAATTCTTCTTTTGGGTCCATCTGATTCGGCAATAATACCCATATAAGTGTAATCATGAATGCATTAAAATATATTGGGATTAGTATTCAAATGTTCTGCAAATTCATAAATAATAAATATATGTATACTATCATAAAAATAGGAATAATATGTATATAATATTATACTTTGTAATTATTTTATACATACCTATGTAAATATTTATTTAAAATATTGACACTGATGAGTAAATAATAGATCGTGGCATATTTATAATGTTAAGATTATTTTTCTAGTTATGTTAATATAGTTATAAAAATATTTTTTTATATTTTGAGAATACTATCTGGAATATTCAGTCTGGGAAAGTCAACTTATTTTATATTGATACCTATATTGTAATATTTTATTTTAATGGCATACGTCCAAGTATTAAATTAAATTTTAAAATGTTAACATTGCGTAATAAATATTTACAAAAATGTTATTATTTAAAACTGATAATTACGTAAATAGTATAGAGCAAATTGTTAAAAGTGAAAAAGTCAATAGGTACATTTTTATATTGAAAAAAATATCTAACATTATAATATACAAATATATTATCTATTTATTTGAATTGAGTTAAAAATTAAAACATTAAAAACTGCAAAATAAAATTAGAATAAAAAACTGAACGCTATGGTTTTTAATTAAAATAGTCAAATTGTCATAACCAATGATATTTATCAAACTTTTTATAAAATGATGGCTTGAAAAATTAAGTTTGTCAATATTGTAGTTTGTAGGTAATCATAATTTGTAAAAAATAGTATTGATTATTTTATAAAAATATTTTATTTAGCTTTAATTCCAATGTATTTAATTAATTGTATTACCGATTCTAAAATAATTAATGAAATGTTTTGTAATTATTTTGAACAACTATTTGAATTTATATATTTTCTTTAAACTGCATCACTACAGCAACAGCTAGTATATTATTCATATAAAGTAATATATTAACTATATTTTTTTAATTTTAACATATCAAATATTAGTTGGCTGGTCAAATATTTCATTTTTTTACGTATACACTCATATCGACTCATATATTATCACGTATTACGTACATAGATTATAATGATATAATTATCATGAAACTTAACATGCTCAAAGAGTGTGCTTTTCATCAGCTACTTGCTTAACATTAATGTTTTATTTATATACAGTAGCAGCAAATTAATTTCACAAAGTAGGTACAATAAAATAAAATATTGATTTAGACACTTTCTATGCACCCTAATGTGAAAGTTTTCAGTTTAAAATTCGAAAGTAATAAAATTAATCAGTAAAGTAGGAACTTTTAAAATGGAAAAATTTA
Source organism: Schizaphis graminum (assembly GCA_020882235.1). Lineage (NCBI taxonomy): Eukaryota > Metazoa > Arthropoda > Insecta > Hemiptera > Aphididae > Schizaphis > Schizaphis graminum. The sequence goes on along the minus strand of JAJFBB010000014.1, from coordinate 135,155 downwards.
ATTTAAAATTCTATTTGTAATAGATACTACTACCCTTAGAATGCTAATTAAATAACATAAAATGGTCATAACTCATAAGTTATCTATGCAAACGTATAATAATATGATCTCTAATTATCGCCATGGTAGTAATCAATATTATTTTTTATTATTTAATAATTTAATAACACACTTATAGGTATATTAAAATAATAAACCAAGTTATGTCATCTTAATAAATACCTTTGAGGATTTTGGAAATCATAATTTATAATGCTTTGATAATATGTTAAAAGCAAACAATACTCGCGTTAAATACATCTAATTATTTAAAGATGAGTTTTATTTAATATAGTTTATATTATTATTTAGAACGGATGGCATAAATTTAAAAAAGTAAACTATCCATGAAAATCGTATATGAGCAAAAGAGCCACGGCTTTCACTGTATATATATTAGAACAATTAAGAAATTACCTAGTTTGGTAACAAAATTAACCTATCTGAGCACTCTTCCTAGATAAGAATCTCTTTATGAAAACAACAATAATATGGTTTTTAATTTTTAATTAATAATTTTTCACGGTATAACTAAATTCATATTCCTCGAATATATTAGATACCTATAGAAAAATGGGTCCTGAACTTGAAATACAAAAAAATTGTCTAAGGATAATGCTGAGATAGTCGATAGTCTAGAAGTCTACTGTCTACGTGCTGAATACCACGGCAGCAGACATCCTGGACTGATTTGCACGTGTTTCACTTGCGCTTTCACTCAAACAACGCGGCAAAAAGGAAACACCAAATCTTGCGTAGGTAAAGTCACAAGGTCAACACACTAAACATTGAAGGGGTCATCTTATGACACGGAAAAAATAGTTAAATTGCACAATTCTACGTTTTAAAACACAGGAAATATTTAATAAAAAAATAATTTTTAATTCATTAGGTAATATAGTGATTTTATATGTATATTATAATAATTAATTTGATTCTACATACTTTTACATTATATTAAACATAAACTTAATTTTTGATTGTTTAATTACTGTGAAAGGAATTATTTAATATCATTATCTTGCTGGCATATCAAAATTTAAAAAATTGATCATTTTATGATTAAAAAATATATAATTTTATGATAAAATTAATGTAGGAAGGTATTTTCTAGAAAGACTTGATATTTAAAAATATTGTTGAAGTAATAAGATTTTTATGATTACCTATCTTATGGCATTTTTAAACTACAAAATGCTTATTTTAAAATAAATCTTAAATATATATAAGAGGTAATGAGAATTTCCCTTTATCTAAAAGTCAATGATTATTAAAAGGACGCTACACCCCATGTGTTATCTCAGTCTTCCAAAATATGTAAAACATAGCAAAAACTATTTTGCACGGTAAAGAATCGAGAAGGCTACAGTCATAACTAAGAATTTTTCACATTTTCACCACATAAAGAAGAGAACTTTGGCTGTGAAGTATCGTTTTTAATTTTTCGATATTAGAACTACAAAAAAGTTTTTCAAATTCGAAAATAATGGATTTTGAAACAATAAGAATTTTTTTCGTATAATAAATAATATCATAAAAATAAAAATAATATTTCACAGATAGTATTGTACTTTCTCAACTATATCGTATATCAATTTAGAGTCTTAACTATTACTATCACTACAGTCTGGGTAGTTCTATCCTGCTCAAAACAGTTTAGGCTATGTCTTACATCCTATTGTGTAAGATTGGGACAACACGTCATGATGGTGTAGCGTCCTCTTGATTTTAAAGTATGAATAACTTAGTAATTAATAAGTAATTAATAATTAGTAAAAATTAAATGTTTTTTAATATTTAATAAATAACTACTGCCTACTAATCTTTTTTTAAAAGAATACTTAGGTATAAAAAAAACGTTTAGAATACTGTTTTATTTTATCTAAACAATTATACCACATATAATATAATCTATTACAGACACAAATCATAGCATAAATATTATACGATAAATTACGAATAAGCGTAGTATTAAATAAGATGATCTAACACTGAAAAAAATATTAATTGGAATAAAAATGTTATAAGTAATTTGTTAGTATAAAGAAAACTTATAGCTTAGATTTAATCTCGTTATAAAGTTAACAGTTAAAAATATTAAGTGCTTATTTATTTTGCAACTTGTGAGGTTTTATGTGAAATTTAATTTAAACTATACTTAAAAATGATCAATGTATTGTGCACATGTTTGTACAAATAAGTTATACGACATTTTGTGATCTGGTAGGTAGCTACTTATTATACCCAAATCAAACTATCAACTGTGTAAATATAATATAAAATATATGGTATAGATGTAATCGTGCAGGAATTACTTATGATTTTAATTTAAGATAGTTTGCTTAGATAAAATTTAATTTTGAATCATAAATTTACATTTTATTGATGAGTAAATATTTCTTCAAAAATAGCGGGTATTTGCTGTTATTTAAGTATTTAAAAATAATAATAATAATAATTGGGGTGTCAAATAAAATATAATGAAATACCTAAAGTAAATTTAAATATGAAATATAGGATTGTAAACGTTTATACACGATAAAGCTAAAAATAAGTAAAGAAAGTTTCAAAGCATCTAGTAACAATTAATATCTATTATTAATCATTTAAACTTCATTAAATGAATCATATTAAACATTTAAAGATTTAAAATTGAATTATACCTATAATACCGGGCGAATGTAAGTTCCTACACGAGAGTAGCAGGTAAAAATAATACACACGTTACTTCCTACACGGCGGAAAAAGGTACGTATGTAAGTTCCTACACGGTAAAAACCAGGTACCTATGTTAGTTCCTACATGGCGGAAAAAGATACGCATGTAAGTTCCTACACGGTAATATCCAGGTACGTATGTTAGTTCCTACACTGTGGAAAAAAGGTGTAAATATTATATATATACGATGTGTATACGAATAAATACATATATTATGATGATTATACAATATAATACAAATTGCATAATGCATTTTAATTTTTCATAATTGAATATAATATAATATAAAGAGTAAAAAATCAAAAAAAAAAAAATCGCATAACGCATCGTCACAAATAAATATAATATATGATGAGTAAAAAATATAATAAAAATCGTATAATGCATTTTAATTTTTCATAATTGAATATAATATAATATAAAGAGTAAAAAATAAAAAAATAATGAAAACTTATATATTTGTATTATATAATATATAATCATCATATATATTTTATTCGTATATACATATTTACAAATATATACACATATAGGTACACTTACATATGTACCTTTTTCCGCCGTGTAGGAACTAACATAGGTACCTGGTTTTTACCCTGTAGGAACTTACACATGCCCGTGTAGGAACTAACATATGTAATTGTTTACCTGCTACTCTCGTGTAGGAACTTACTATTCCCCATAATACCATTGTATAGATTCTTTATTAAATTTCTTCTTCAATAGTTCCTAAAATAATAATTGTAACGTAAAAATACCTTATCGATTTACTGATAATTTTTATAAGACGCCATCATTTAAGATCGTAAATGTAATAAGATTTTTTTATATTATATATATATGTATAATAATATATACACTATATTTAGTATTGAGCTTAAAAGTATTTCAATTAAATAACACTACAACTGTATAACTACACAAACATTTCAGTTATATTAATTTTGAAAATCGTAATTTTTAAGGGCGAAATGTGGGTGAGGCTGAATCGTTAGAATTCACAGGTCTTATTCGGATATGGTCTGGCGATTCGATGAGCTGACGGTAACATGCTAGAAAAAGAGAGAGACAAAAAAGACAGACACAGTGAGAGAGAGAGAGATTGGCCGAACGCGGGCTATACCAGGTTGTCGAACTTGATTAACGGTGTCGGCGGCGACTATATAGGTATACATTATTTTTTATTTTTCTTCTCTATGCGTTATCGATTTTTTTCTTTTTATTTTCTTAGTAGGCCAGTAACGTGTTGCGCACAACTGGTTCGTTATTATGGCGATTCACCTATACATACTACTGCCGCCGCCGCCGCCAATTATACACATGCGTGCACTCGAAAATTGCACGATGACGATATGGGTAAAACGTCACAAGGACGAATCGCATAAACACGCGACCATATTGTGCCGAGCCTGACAAGTCGGATAGTGGGTCGGCGGCGGCGTACATTATCCAAGTTCAAACATCCCCCTCCCACGCGACACAAAATGATTTTGTAGGTATTTATATATTATTATGAACCACGGTGGCGCTGCATTTACTTAATTTACGCACATCAATATATAAAAATTATTTTGTTATTATTTTCAGTAAATCATAAATGAAATAAATAGATAATAATAATTATGCGCTAAAAATTGTTATGCAATCAATCATCAGATAAAAAAATAATTTAATTATTGTTGATAAACGATTAATTCGTTAATGCGTCGCGTTTGAAACACTCGTCAAGCTCAATAACCTGTCTGACGGACCGAACGATTATAAACGGTATACCTAACGCTAATTATGTATGTGAAAAAATACAAAACGTATGTCTACATAACATATTCTATTATAATATGGTTGATTTATAGATACAACAGTATTTAGAAAATAAGGATAAGAAAAAGTATCTATATAATCATACGAAATTCCTGGTTTCCATACGTGGTCAAGGAATCTACAATTATAATATTAATTATTAAATAATGTATTGCAATAGAAATAACAGTTGCAACATATTCAATTTATGTGGCTATATTTCAAATTATATAGTAAATTAAATTTGCAATTATCTTTATTCATACAAATTGTCCAAATTTAGTGTAATTAAAAGATATGTATTTTAAGTAATAAAAGTTTAAAGGTATAAAAATCTAAATTTAATTTAATAATAATTTATGTAATTCGTATGCTATATTCAATGACATAGGTAGTAACTATGGCAACAAGTTAATAGATAGATTATAAAAATATGATAAAATAAAAATAATATATTAATATACCTATATTAAATATAGATAAACAAATAAACAATACAGAAATCTTTTTTTAATATACCTATGCTAACATGTAAGTTATTAGGTTTGATAACAAATAGTTCATAAACATAACTATAAATTACCACATAAGATGACTTTAAATTATTTAATATTTAGTTATCTGCCTACTTTATTTTTGATGGAAATTTTATAATTTATTTATTTTACGATGTTTAACAAATTAGGTAATTAAATTTCTAGACTAGACGATAGATAATGAGTTATTTATACACAAAGAAAAAAGAAATTTTTTTAAGAAAATGAGGTCGTTTTTCTTCGGGATTTCTTTGGGATACATTCTCTCATTACAGAAGAAATACGTAGCATAAAAACGTAAAATTTGAAGTACTGATCGTAACGATATGAAATATGTACAACAAATAGACTGCACACAATAAAATATAATCAAATATTGTAAATATGTAAATATTAAAAAAAATTTAAAATTATTTTCGCATTTTTTAAACTTAATGTTGAGCTATAGGTATGTTTTTAAGTAATAAGAATGAATATTGAACATTTTGTAAGAAAATTATTTACAAATACATGCACGTAATAATGATGTTGTTATTAAAGTATAGTTTAAATATTATGTTATTATAATATAGATTACGAAACTATTGGTATAGATATGACAATACTATAGTATTAGAACATAAATTCAGTTGATAGTGTATTATGTGACCGAGTGATTATTGATTATGTCGCATCCTAGAAATAAAATATGAAACTAAAACATTGAGTGTATAAAAACTACTGATATCTATCTAGTTGTGATTTCAAAAGCTTACAAGCTAAAATATTAAATTATCGTAAAGTTGTGACGTTTGTATATATATTGGCATAGGTACTCTGTATAAAATCTTGTCACGGGGAATGTTGCCAAAAAAAAAAAAGAAGAATCCTCGGCTTGCAAAGTCATTGAAAGGACCTTGGATAAAGGTCTTTGCCGAGGAAGAGAAAGAAGAATACCAACACTGGACTAAAAACTTTGGAAAACTACAGACCGAACCCGCCACTCAGACGATGAGCTAGCACCCAGCACAGTACTGACCTGGTAACATTGCAGCAGCCTGTCCGAGCCCCGACGGACGGCGGCCGTTTCCACGCCGGCTGCCACTGCATTATGGTGACGGTTCCTGGACAAATTGCACACGAGTTTGTCGATACTGGCGCGAACGCACAACCGAGCACCGGACGTTATACGCGAAGCCATAGCACTGTACTGGACGTGTTCAACAACATCGGCGACCGAACCGCAACGACTTGTTGGTCAGCCTTACACACGGACACTGATCGACCGGCGACTGTGGACGCCACTCATAACGGAACAATCGAGAGCGGGCCGTGCTGCACGTCAGGAAATCTCCGCGGGCTGTTCACGGTGGTATTTCCACCTTTTTCCTACCAAACGTCCGACCGACGGACCCGATATCACGGACCAGCTGTTCGTCAATGCGTATCATTTACGGGTGACCGGTGACCGCGATAACAGTCACTGTTGCCAACGCGACGGACCGGCTGTTTTGGGGGCTCCAAACATTTTCAGCTGATGTTGATAAAATCTGATCGCCACTAAAACAGGAGCAGCTGATTTCAATGTTATTGTTGTTGTTATTGTCACCGACAAGAGATAAAACAAAGCAAAAATAATTAAAAACAACGATAAAAAGTAAAAACTGATATGACAAAAAAAAAATATTGGAGGAGTCGCAATTTGCTTATTTGCACGACACTCGACATAGTGTCGTAACGTGATTATTGTCGACCGTTAGGTGTCTATTATTTTTACGTGATCACCGTTGTCCGTCGATCGTTTAAAGCTCGAGAAAGTATGATTTGATTTCGTCGATATGGAACGACAAAGGCCAATAAATCGTGCTCCACCGGAGACCAAACAATCGGCCAAAGTATGTACGACATCCGTGTAACGATCTTATTTTCGAACCAAATCAAAATTAGGTCGCCTTTGCATATTATGTAATTTTCAATTTATCTTAACCAAACCAGCAATTAAGCATATTAAGACAAAACTATGTACTGCTCTTATTTTCTATAAGTATCTGAGTTATACTTTTTTCACTATTTTCTGTTTCATTTGGATTTTTTATTTACCTAAGGATATTTAATTGCATTATATTTCTACACATACTTCACATACTTGCCTTTTGTTATAGACCCATTATGTAATATATGTTTACTATAGTACACTTTCGATTTGATTTAATAGATGACTTTATATTGATGTTTGCAAAATGAAAATAATCCAAATTTTCAAAACCATTGATATAACATTTAATAATAAGCATTATGTTTATACTAATTGGTTATTTAAACATTTTATTATTATTATTATTATTATTGTATCCTATTCCACAAATGTTAGTTCTATTTGTGTTATCTATATAGAATTTGGTATTTATGAACAATTTTATAATATCATTGTGTGTAAATATGTAATGTTAAATTAATTATTGAGTTAAAGTTTAGATGTTGTTTATACTATTTATCATTAATTTGTGTTGAAAAATATTCATATTGAAATTTAATTTTAAAAATAGGCATATTTATATCATAGTTGGTTATATTAATAATTAAATATAATTTTTTATTTACTTATATGAAATTATACCCAATTATTTTATGTGCAATATGCCTATTAAAATTTGTTTTAATATCTTATACTGATAAAGTTATAAAAATAAAAACAAAAATTGTTGATAGTATTTTTGTTCTATATTAATGTTTGATTCTATTATGGAACAGAAAATAATGAGTAAACTGTAGATATACATAAAGTAATTTATGAACCCAGAACCATTCAATCATCTCTTATATATCTACTCTAATCAGTCTCAAAGGTATATTTATGTATCTGACCGCTCTGGCAATGACTAGACTTAAAAGTTTAAATTAACTCAAAACTATTTACTTTTAATTTTGTGTATAGTGCACATACTGATTTAAGAAACTTACCAAAAAGTTACTTTTGCAAGATTTGTAAAATAGTTCTAAATACCTATATCTATACTGTCTGCTCAGATAAATATCATATTGATAATTTTGGTTTTTTGTTCAATTGAATAAATTAATTTTTTAAACTTAATTTTTAAAATATTTGAAAAAAAAACACTTATTGTAAATCATGTTATTTTGTATGAATATTTTTAACAAATGTTTTGGTTTCAGATACATAATGAAGAACCAGAACCTATAGATGATGTGCTAAATTCTTCTATAGCAGATGATGTTGAAAATGCTCTCCATGAAGCATTCAATGATATTTTTTTAAGTACAGAACTTCCAAAAGAAAGAAATGAAAGTATTAGTTATTTGAATAATGACACTACTAAAACTTCAGATACAGAGAATGTTGTTGAACAACCTACTGCTATAAATATAACACCAACATCTATATTACCAATTTCAATTCCTTGCTCTGTAGGTTCATTACCAACTCCTTGTGCTCCAATATTTAATGACTTATGTAGTTCACCAGTTGATGAAATACCTTTTGAACCTTTAACTCCATTTAATGATGAACAACTGGCAGAATATTACCAAAATACATTATTATTTGCATTACAAGAGTATATTGAAGAATTTAATAAAACAGAATTACAATATTTCCAAATTTGTGAACATCCACTTTACACATTACTAGAAGATTATTTACATGCAAGACTTAAGCTTGAAAGCATTAAACAAGAAATTAATGAATCAAAATATTCTTATATTACACATGAGAAGCATATCTGGGCATTAGAACCAGCCACATATACACAGTACGGTGAATGCCAAGTAAATATTATTAAAAAAGTTGTTTTGTTTTTATGAGTTAAATTTAATGTTACATAATATATTTATAAATGTATTTCATCCAAAAATGCTTTGCCAATCTGTATTTTATTTTAATTATTGTTATTTTAGGATGGAAATCCAGTGTCAGCTACTAAAAAATATGATATATCTAGATTCAACCAAGTAGCTTTAGACAATTTAGTGGTATCTCTCAAACAGTTAAGAACTTTGGTTAACAATTATTATTGTACCTTATATGATTGTCAGATGATCAAAGAGAAGGTTTGACAGATTATAGTTGTATTTATTATTTTTCTTTTCTGTAATATTTACTTAACTACATTAAAAATACTATAGTCCATAAATTAAAAAACATTATAAGTAAAATATATTATTATTTTATTTTAGATTGACTATTATCTACATGTATTGTGTCAACCTTTTTCTTCTTTGTCTGCGGATACTCCTGTGAGACTCTTTCTTGACTCTGATGTAAGAAGTTTACAAGGGAAAAATCTTCAGTCAGCCATTCATGATCTCAAGTCTTCCATTTCTATATTATTTTTATACCAAAGAAAAATAATTAACGACAAAGTTTTTATTAATGAAACTAAACAATTGTTGGTTAAAGTAATCAGTATTTTACTTAGAGTTGCTTCGTGGAAAGATCATTTCTTTATAATGAATCATATTTTAAGGTAATCAGATCTTATTGAACTAAAACTTAAAAAATGAATAATTGTTTATAAGTAAGTAATATGAATAAAATTATAGCATTTATTTTTATTTTTATTACAATATAAACACCAAACATAGTTATAAATAGGTACAAATACAATTCAAATTTAAATCTAATAATATAATCTGAAAATATTATAAATTTAAAAATACCAATAATTAGCGAGCATAATATGTTTTAGTCATCTGGTGAAGTAGGTGTTTATGGCCATATGAGGCATGTGATGGAAGATAGAGAAAGGAATTTAGTTATGAGTAGATTAAGAAATTTATAAGAAACTTTTGAGAAGATCTGGAGCATAAGGAATTTAATAAAATTGTAGTGGATTCATGGAAACTGTATTTCAGCTATAAGACATTACCTAGTAGGGATGGATAACTGGCAACCCGCAAACATTTTTAATTGACTCGATGGCCTGTGCTACATTTCAAACTACTTTATAAATATGTAAAGTGTTAGGATTTTTTTGTATTTTATTTTATTATATTTATAAAACCGACATAGTTATATTTTTACAATCAACAAGAGGCTCAATTTTATGTTGCAGAATGCAATACAATTTTCAGCTTTTTTAAATTGATAGAAATATAATTTATAAATAGAAACAAAAAAAAAAAGAGAACTAAGATACTCACCTTAAAGAGCTCTAGGTTTTGGTGGGTATTATTTATTTTAACAAATTGTAATCTACCTTTGAAATAAGAAGTGAGCCAAGATGAAATGGATTACCTATTCAAAGTTTGTATTACAGAGGAAATTGTAATCTAAGAAATTAAAGGCTTTATACAAATAGGTCATAATAATATAATTAAGACTTAAGAGTCATTTTTAATACACTTAGAAATATATGATAATATAAAAGATACCACTTGTGATGGTAGATTTATCGTCTTGGAATCAATGTTATTTAGGATAATTTTATAATTGGGGTTACATCTAAAACAGTTTTAGACAATTCAATAAAAAATGTTTCTTAAATGTGGTTAAATGAATAACAATTGATAATTAATTATAGCAGAAGGTTCACCCAGAAGATTATTAATGATTTTAACTTTAAAAAAATTTAACTTTTAGCGCGGCACCCCTTTAAAAGACTAACAATTAGGTGTCAGGGAAGATTACCCCCCTTTGTCATCCCTAAATACACTTCTGTGTTCACCTGATTTATAATAGCACTGAAAACTGACAGAATTACATGACAACATTTTGGAAAAAAATTAATTTTTATTTAAGTAATGAGTATAAGTGTTAGTTAAAAAACTTAACTGTATATAACATAAATTATGTATTTCACTTCAGTCATAAGTAAATTATATTTCTCTCCATTACAAGTAATTTTATTATTTTATTTTATGGCCTAGGTGTCAAACAGGTGTTGGGAAATGGGCCAACTCTTTTATACAAATACCATTGATTGATTTAAATCATCAAGATAATAACTTTCATTTAGATTTCATGATTACATCGTTGGCCAATATCTTACTGCCAATCCAAGCTCGAGATAAATTCTTAGAACAGGTAAGAAATAATACCTGTTTAGTAAATTTTATATGCATATTAATGTATGTTACATTTTTCAGATTTATAAAAGTGAAGATGCCAATGAATCTATATGGGTAGTGGTAGATAGCGAAGGAGAAGAAGATAGTCCAGGAAATTCTCAACAAACAATTCGTGAGAGTGATATTATTGCTTTTCTCAATCAAATGCCTTTTTCAGTACTCTTTAAAAAAGTATTTAAATGCTTTACTTTATAATACATATCATTTATTATTAATAAAAGTTCAAAAAAATATATATATATTTTAATTTTTATGACAGATGATTATGTTTTCTGAGGATGAAAGTGTTTTACGTATAAACTTGTGGAATGAACATGACTTATTAAGACTGATTGCTGTTGGCAGTGTTCTGGTTAAATTATTTAAATCAGGATTAGAGACTTATAATTCTAAAAGTACAGAATATAAGCAGTTTTCAAAACGACTTGGACATCTACTTCAAGATACTGTAAACTATGTTACTGATGTATTAGAAGAATATAAGTAAGTTCTTTAGTACATATTATTATGTATTATTTTAGTTATTAATATAATGAAATTTTATTTAGAAATCATAAGTTTGTGTCTGCCAGAATACAAACAGAATATGATGCATTTATATTCCGTGCTGTTAGTTGTTTGTATAATAATGTTGATAGAACTACTTGGCAGTATTTAGTGATGTTACCTTTTGGACAAGTATCTTCTAAGATGGTTGTAAATCTTTTCCAATATATACTACACATTAAATCAGGTAGATTAATATCACAATTTTTAAATATATATTTTATCTTTATAGTTTTTATCTCGTTTATAGATTTTAATGAATGTTCATTAGAAGAACTCTCAGAATGCATTACACATACTTCTGACGATGAATGTTACTATTTATTAACAGCCATTAGTAATATGGCCTTAAGTAGATATATTAATGATTTAGACTTTATAAAAGCAGTGACTATTTGTTTGTTTAAAGTAAGGATAATAATATTTTTCTTTTGAGCTGTTGTATATAATTTATTATTATTATTTTTTTAATAGGTAGGATTTGTGAGTAAAACAACTAAAGAACAATGTCGTAAAACCTGTCGAACTTTGCTTACACATTTATCTGATAAACATCCATTTCTTATTTCTGAAATTATAAGTGTACTTAAACATAACTTTGATGAAGTTGGCTCGGTATGTATGCTAAAAATGTAATTGTTATACCAATAATTTATTTTATCAGATTAAATTTAATTAAATATACCATGTCAAGGGTTCTATGTATCTTTTCAAAACTCTTCAATTACCAAATTGGAAAATTACTATGGACGACTTATCATACTTAGAACATTTAATACTCAATCATCCAATTACATCTACAGAAAATTGTTTAAGTCGCCATATACTTTCAAAGATTTTTTCAGGATGCAATGAAAATGATATTAAGTATGTATGTTTTTAAAAAGCTTTTAGGTATCAGTGTATTAATTTATAAAATATGTTTGAATATTTTTATTATTTATTTTTTTCAATGCAATGCAGTGATTTTATGTTGACTAAAGATATGCATTGTCGTATAGCAAGCATTATTGTCAAAGCAGTTGTACAACATGCTCCCATCACTGTAGATGAAAGTTCAACTCAATATTTAGTTCACAGTATAAAACAAGTAATTTTTGTAAATTTATTAATAATTCCGATGTAAAAAAATTAACCCTGACTATTTTAGTTGGTACAAATTAAATCAAATGAACAAGCTTTTCGAGTATGGACTTGGAAAGTACTATACACATTAAAACTCCACTTAATGGACCTACCAGATATTATAGTGCGTAGTTCATTACAAGATTTGAGCTATTATTTAATTTCAGTAATCGATATTGATACTGATAATAATGTGAGTTAACAGCTTAATATATTTAAAAACAATTCACAATTACACTGTTAAATGAAATGTAATTTCAGGACATAAAATATTTGCGTCATGACGACCCAATTGCCCTATACACTGCTGTTCATGTAACAACAGCGGGTCATTGTGTTCCAGTTATTCTAAACAAGGGCTTAGATTATTGCTATAGATTATTGCAATATAGACATTTCACAGCAACTATTGCTTGTCTGAATAAGATAGTTCCATTTTTTTTTGAAAACACAGATTGCCTATTGGATTCAAAAAAGTAATAATATTTTTATTTAAAAATTTCAAATCTAATAAAAATTTATTTATTTTATAGGTTTATTTCAATTGTGGCAGGCATTATGGCAGATAACAGGAACAGTTCCACAAAACGTGCTATGAATTTATTAAGTGTTCAAGGGCCTTCTGAAATCACTTTACAATTTACAAATATGATTCAATATCAAATATCTAATTATGCGCGGTATGGTTTAATAAGTCCTCATTCTGTTATGGACTTTTGGACTAAAGTAGTGTGCACTGTATGGAAAGAAGCAGAGTCAGATTTGTTTGTTTATGTGTTGGATACTGTATTCAGAAATGTTTTTCGAACTCAATCAATACAGTGGGCTCGAGAGATGCTTATAAGTTTGATAACTGTAAGTGTTGTTGCAAAATTCTAATAAATTATTAATTTTTAATGATGTTTTAGCAATTGAGTGGCTCAAAAGAAAATGTTACGGCTATTGGATCAATCTTCAATTTTATGTTTCAAAGTCCAGAAAAACGACCACTTTTATTGCCCAAATATCCTGTGGTATTGTATTATTGTCCATATTATGCTCTATTGGCATTAGAAGCCGAAGAATGGTGTATTCAAGGTAGAAATGATATTTGGAAAAACTTATTGATAAAATTACACGTACAACAAGGAAAATCAAATGTGGACGATGCACTCAAGGTTATACAAACAATAAAATTTATTATAATTATGATTTTATATTATTGTTTTTTGTACTTAGAAAGTGTGTTCAGAATTAAAAGTACCTTATTTTACATCGGGACATTTATCTTTGTATCGGTGGATGCAATACGGATTGGAAATGCCATCTGGTCATCCTATGACTTCTTTATATTGGCAAAACTTTTTTAGATTATATTTACAACGAGTTCCAGGGTAAGTATATATATTTTTAAATATTTACTTACAATTTGAATTATAATATTTAACTTTAATATTTATTAAATATTATTTAACTATTTAGAACTCAACAATTAGGCTGTGTTGGTCGTAAATTTTTTGAAGGCATAGTAAATTCACCATATTTAAATAAAATAAGTAATAAACTTAAAGAGTGCATTGATTTTCATCGCTCTAAACTTCAAACTGAACCTAACTCTGAAATTGATTTGCGTTTATTAAGGTATGTTCATAATTATTAATATTATTGTAACTATAGTGACCAGATTATGGAAACTTTTATCCTTTAATAAATGTTATAAAAATTTATAATTATCCAATACAAATATTAAAATAATAATTCATAATTATAGATACTATGAAGCTTGTACCCTATGGTTAACTGATGTTCGAATCCTTGAATCTACCTTATTCATACCTTCACTGGATTCAATGTATGAACCAAATGACCTAACCCACATTATTAATGGGTCTCATGTAATGAAATAATTATAATATTTTTACTTAAAAAATATTAACTTATTTATTTTTGATTAGGAGTGGTTGTCAGACTTAATCAATCATAAATTAATTGAAGAAAACAAATTTGAATGTGTACAAAATTGGTGTGATTTATTTGGTAAAAATGTTATAAATAGCAATAAATCTAATAGAAGAATACCTTTAGAGAGAGATCCTATAACTAGAATTATTAACAGGTTAAAAATTAAAATTATCTTACTAATATTGTTAAATTTAATGTATGTAGTTTATACTTTTAGATTGAAATCTTATGATGATCCTATAAAAAGTCCAAATTTTGTATTACGACTATCAGATATTCAAACAGTATCTACTAATATGTTGTATCAAAAAGATCATTTGCAAAATATTGTACAATTAAATATTAAACAGATTGTAAAATTTATTAAGTAAGTGTTTTTTTTTTTGGTCAGAAATTAAGACAAGTATTATCATTTTGTTTTGCAGTAGTGTATACCGAATGCAAACAGTTTGTCATGAAAATTTAGACAATCGTTACATTGATGGTGTAAAAATGGTGTATGTTCAAATAGATTCTACTACCAGAGTTCAAGCAGTTTGTGATTATAAAACAAAAAAAGGCAGTACGAGCAGTTGTGCTGGAGCAGCTGAAATTACTTTCCAAGTATACTTATTCATAATTTTTTTAAAAAGAAAAAAATTGACATACTGTAAGTATAAAATGTAATTTAAAGATTCGAGAAGCAAAGTTGAATGCAGATGTAGTAGAAATTAATTCTAATAACAGATCAGAATTGGATACATTAATTACTGATATTTTGGAAAATTCGTTGCCACATTCATTAACAACGGCATGTACTACATTGAATCTAATTATTCAGTAAGTGTTTAATATTATGGCCACAGTTTAATTAGATATGTATTTTGTAAATATATGTTGTTAAACTTATTGACATTGCAGGTTAATATTCAATGAATTCAATGCATTGATAAAAATAGGAGATATTGCATTAGTTGCCGATATTCAATCTTCAGGTGTTTGGTTGTTCTATACACTCATGTCTGATTATGCAATTCTAAGGACATGTCCTTTTATTGAGAAATTTGTATTTACTATACTTCAATCTATTGGAAATGTATTTATTACTTTGATCATTGTTTAAAATATTATAAATCAATAATCATTATAAATGAATTATATATGATTCATATTTTTAGGTTTTTATACTGAATAATGAAAATGAGTGTTTACGTGTACAAAACACAGCATTGAACTTCCCTGAACTAGCTGACATACTGATACCTTTATTTTCACCATCTAGTTCATCCACAAATATATTTATGCAAGCTTATAAAAATATTGTTGACCATTGCAATGCTCAATACGAGCCTATTGCATTAAATTTACTCTCTAAAGTAAGTGCAAGGTAATATTTTGTGAAATAAAAATTGTATTAACTTTAAATTGTTGTATAGTTCAATGTATCTGTTTGTCTATCAACTAAACAGCCTTTACTTCAAGAAAGGTCAACATTAATGGATTACTGCATAGGAGCTTTGATATTAGTTAAACAACAAACACGATCAGATTATACATGGTCTTTACATGAAGTCAGTAAATTGAATGTTTTTGGTGTTTTATTGTTGTAGGTTAATGATTTTTAAAATTTTTATTTATAGATTTTTAGTCAACATTTATGTGAAATAATGGATCATGATTTTCCTGAACATTATGGTGAAATATTACTAAAACTCTTAGATCATTCTAAAGAAGGCCGTATTTATTGTCAAGTATGGTTTAATATTCTCAATACAATTTTGGCTCAAGCTGTACCTACAACACAAACAAATGCTGTGAGAACAATTTTGTTGCCAGGAATGTCAACAGATCAACTAAGAGATGTAGTAAGGCGTTATGCAACTGATCAACGATCGTTAAGTTCACAAGAAGTATGTTAAAATATTTATTATTTTCTATTATAATATATGTTTAATTTTTATTTTTTGTAACAAAGCTTCAAGAAACTTTACATCTTTTAACTACTCATTTTGCTAATGAAAGATTGAAATCTGCTACTGGAGAGCTATATTCAAAATACAATGTATATATTGAACCATTAGTTGGCTTGTATGCTATGGTTAGCCACGCATTAGTTGTAGGAACATTACAGTCTTATCGTGGAATGTTAGCAAATAAAAGTAAGTATTATATGACTTTAAAATGTTTAAAGTTTATAAAAAATATAGCTTAGATTTTATTTTTGAAACTATAATTGTAATGTTAACTAATTTAGTATGTGAGTTTTTGTGTCCAATATTAATAAGTATGTTTGGCCCATGGTTGGAACCATGGTATGAGGGTTGGAACACTGATCATAGATCATTGAAACTGCCTTGGTTGGCTACGGATACATCGATATCTACTTTAATGGTTGATGCATTTGTGGAATGTATTATATTTGTTTTAGACACCATGCCAGGTGAGAATACTTCTGTTAACAATTATTAATTATTATTTCTATTATTATTTACTATTATTATTGTATTTCTAATTATTATTTTTATTTGTAAGTATTAAAAGAAATAAATCCTTTTAATTATTTTATATTTTTAGCTTGTGATAATGTCTTAAGTTTTGTTTGTCAATGGTATATAAAAATGTTTGCACATATTCAGACAAATGATTACATTTTTGAAACAATTCACTCAAATCTTGAAAAGTTACCTTGGCAAAGATTTATACCAACACCTGTTGATTTAGATTTGATTATGAAGGTTTTTGTTGATATATTTTAAATTAGCTAACTTTAAATAAAAATAATTTATATTTTATATAACATTTTTTACAGGTCATGGATCAATTTTTACCCCAATCTCAATGTTTTTTGGCAAATGTAATTTTGGAAATACCATGGTTGTATGTTCCGAATCTTGATCTCCGTGTATTGTTATCGCTGTTTATAAAACTATCGAATCAACCTAATATGAGAAAAGTACTTCTGAGTTTACACAATTAAATTTGTTTCTTAAACTTGTAAAATTTTTATTATAGGGTGGAAAAATTAGGCCCCTTTTATTAGAAGCTCAAAAATTTGCCTGGTACCAAATTGACGGGGAAACATATGAAAACATTCTCAGTTGGTTTGTTTCAAAATATGATCCAATGGTTGTACTTCAATTAAGTAATGAAGATTGGTGTGGCATAGATTCTGCTGTGCTTGAGTAAATCATACACTTCATAATATTATATTTATTATCTTTTTATAAAATTTAATAATATTTTAATATTTTTTATAAAAAATTTTAATTTCTAGTCTTTTGAAAACAGCAGCTGGTTATAACAATATCGATAATAATGTACCTTATGCAGAACCCACGATGTACAAAAGAAGAATATTTATTCGTGCAATGGTAAGGATGTTTATCTCGTTGGCTTCACGGTACCGGTCAGTGTTGGGTAGTCATTACAAGAATCTTAAATGTGCTTTTCACCGTTTACTGGATGAAACTGAAATGGTTAGTAAAAATGGTGAAGAGGCCAAACTATTGGTCCTAGAGTTGTTGGTGTTAGTTAACCAACCTACAGGTTCCATACTATCATCCCTCATGTTACAATCTATTCAAGAGTGGATTAGCCAAAGAAAAGCTGACTGTGTAGTATTACAAGGCTTTTTAATGGTTACTTGGTCTCATGTTACTGATCAACAACATAAAGGTGATATACTTGAAGCTTGCTTGACATCATGGTTTAAGCATGTTGGTAAGTTCATTATACTAAGCACATATTAAACAATAGATACATTAATTTTTTAACTATTTAAAATAGGAAATGAAGAAAATTTTAAATGGGATAAAGTGTTAACACTGGTTCAGCCTGTGCGTCTCCACTATCAAGGTTTGGGTGAAGTATTAATGACTTCCAGCCATTTACTTACATTATACACACTGGCTCTAAAAGAATCCCAAAATCGATCAGCATATCCTGATATACTAAATACTCTAGTACAGTGTCTAGAATCTGTAAAACCTAAGTAAGTGACTTAGTATAGGAAAAACTATTTATAGAATATAATAATAATAATATTAAAAAATAATTCTTAACTAAATTGATTATATTTATTTTATACAGTAATATTACTGAAAACAAGTTACCACTATTGTGGTCTTTAGTCTTACGATTGAGCACTGTTGAAGACGATCAAACAGCTGAATATCTATTACGAGTTGCTAGTTCAGCTGCACAATTAGCCCAACATAAACAAAGTTGGAGCTTGTTTGATGCCATAAGATTACAGAAACAGACCTGTATAACTCCAAAGTAAGTCATTTATTAGTTTTATTTTAAGTCATTTTTATTAACGTTTTAAAATTATAGGTGTCGTGTGCTATGTCGAGCTCTAGTAGCTTTTATACACTCACAATTACCAGAAAATAAATCCAGTCGTAAACAACATATAAGACAAGAAGACAATGCACCCGGGGGTTTCATGTGTAATGACAAGTAATAATTTTTATATAATTTATAATATAGCTTTGAATAAAACAACATTATCTAAACTTGTTTTGTTGCAGTGATTTTACAACATCTATAGAATGTTTGAAAGCAATCAGCCTTTTAGAATCTTTAAAACAAGATAGGCAGTTTTCTGATTCAATCGTAGCCATTGACATGGCACTAAAAATGATTAAAGGACCACAAAGTTCTATGAAAACTGGTGAACTATTCATAATTAAATTAGCTAAATGCTTATATACTGATAATTTTATTTACCGTATGGATCCAATTTAATGACAGCAAGTTGTGTTGTCATCGGTTTTTTTTTATATGTGTCGTCTGTGATATACTTAATGTTGAATATTTATTTTCATTTTACTGACTATTCATTTTTGTTATTAGTAATTATATTATACTTTATAACTGTATTCTGTTTATTTTAATTGAAGTTTAATTAGTAAACATTTCATGTTTTATGCTTAAGTAATATATTAAATATATTTACGTTTATTATAAAAATCAACTATTTTATCAATGGTGATGTTAATATTATTTATTATTCAATATTCTTTGTTTGAAATTATTATGAACAATAATTCTGAACTTTTTTTAGATCTGATTGATCAAAAATTGAGACTTATAATATATAAACATTAAACATAATAAATGTCAATTTTAAATTTACGCCGTCAGCGGCGTGTAGTGAGCGGGTAGTGACCTCAGGTACTTGCACTGCACGCGTTACATATATATTATATATATTTATAAATATTCCTCTGGAACGCTTGTCGGTCGTACGTAAATAGATGGAGCTCGGAATAGGTAATGAGTTGAACAACAACAGTTTGAGTTTGTAATAAAATAGTTTATTATATTAGTACAAAATATAAATGTAATTAATGTTTAATATACTTATTAAATTTGTGGACAGAGTATAATGGCTCTTGACCGAAAAATTAGTTAATTTAAGACTTTGGATCTAGACTCAGAATACAAGCGGCGATGTTAGGGCGCGGCCCAACGACTAAGCTAAGTCCGGTGATCTGGGATGATAGACTAATTCTGCCCGTACAGCGTGTTAGAGACCTGTATATATAACTACTAAGTCTCCGCTGGACGGTTGCACGGTAAAGAATGGAAGTGGTGGATCAAGGAAGCCGAAAATATATATATTGGAATAACAATCATATAAGTTTTAATGTTACAACTATTATTTTATATTATTGATTTCGTTGCAGAATCGGAATCGTAAATGCGTAAACAACATATATATGTAGTATATGTTAATTCGTATAGCATTAATAGAAAAATGACTATATACTAGTAAAGCGACTACGTCGGTTTACTACAGGCGCTATACCCGCGGATACTCAACGTTTCGGGGTTAGGCAGCGCGTGACTTTAACGGCGGTCACTGGACGCAGTGGTGGCCGACGAGATATCCGCTGGAGGAAATCCGCGGAGGACTACGGCGGCGTTATGGCACAGTGTCCGCTGACACTTTTTTTCGTACTGCGGTAGTGCGGTAATCCCGCCGGTTCCGTAGCACTAACACGATTCGCTTGTCCTGTGTTTCGATCGCCGCCATCTGTCGCCTGAATCATCATCCATCACTATGTCGTAGCGCAAGAGCTCTATCGCCGTAAGCCGTCGCTCCCGCCTCTGAGGCATTCCGGGCTCGCCTTCTGTAATGGTCGACGCATTACGAGTCCGAACGAAACATTGCCGCGACACTTTATGGTTTACCCGCAGAACCGGCCCGCGGCCGCGAGAATGATGTAAAAGGTGACCAGTGGTCTCTGACTCGTAATATCTTGCACCATTATTGTGTCGTCCTAGCTGTCCCATATTTTTTTTTCATTTTTTTAAAAAATGTTGGCTACTTTGACAACTTTTTTCTTATTTATATATGTTTTGTTTTTACTGTAATTTTTTAAATAAGCCACTTAGGCAACTTTTTTTCAACACATTTTATTTTGGCTTATAATGTATTATATAATTATTGTTTATTTTTTTTTCTAAAAATCACAGCCAAATTTTTTCCTTAACATTTTTTTATTCATACCAAGTTTTATGTTAAGTTGAGCAACCTGATTGTTTTTTTGCTAATTTAATTATTCTGAAATTTAAAATATATTTTTCTGCGTAAGCCTGTAGGTAAGCCATGTTTTTTTTATATTTAAAATATGTTAAAATGTTTGTGTTTATACAAACAATTATTGTTTCTTCTTTTTTATATTTTCATTGATATAAATATATCACTTAAATTGTGTTAGGGAAATAATTATCAAAATAATGACTAATAAAATCATTAATATATAATATTTATGTATACTTAACAGAAGATTCGTTTATATATAGAGTTACATAAACATGTTCATGGTCGATATATCAACTTGTATATGCTATAAAGATTATGAATACGTATTATAATATGTTTCGAGAAATAGTTGAAACATCGTACACTATACACCATACATTAAATGCGGTGAATTGTAAATACAGCAACTAGGAAGAACAGGTTAGGTACATAATATATAAACTAGGTATAAGGATTGATATGTGTTATGTGTAGGGCTAGGAACTTCTAGGAGTTTGCTGGTTTTTCGTTAATCAATACAAATATAGCTAAGTAAAATATAAATTTGTTTTATAGCAAACGAGTGTTATGTGTATATTTAATATATATATTTTGTATATTTGATAATTTTTCATTTATAAGTGCATATTTGACTATTATTTATATAAAGATGTACGGTACCTAAGTTTTATAATTTTACAAAGAAAAATTGATATTGAGATATTGGTGTGATGGTTTTTTTATATTAAATAAATATTATAAAATTAGTGTTAGTGTTTTTCTCGTCGATCATTTGTATTGTTACTTTTCGGCACACCGCAAGCGTGATTCAAATAATAATAATATAATAATAATAAATAATAATAAACAATTTATAATATTTGCAAATATTATCTAGATATTAAAACAAAAAGATTTTATTCAATACTATGATTTTTATTTTTTTTAGTGCATATATATTTTTTCGATTATAATTATAACTGTAATAGGTAGGTAATTATTCAAATAGACAAACGTCATGAAAACTCATCCTATTAAACCTTATTAATTTCAGTAAAAACTTCTTATTAAGTAGGTATATAGTACAAATTAGTGTCATACTTAGACCTAACCTTGGGGAGTAAAAATATTTTAAAATGTACACTGTTTATTTTATTATGATAGACCAGTGGTTTTCAAACTGGATGCCGCGACACACTGGTGTGCCGTGAGTATCCACTAAGTGTACCGTGGTTTTTCCATAAATTACCAATTCCATTGAATTTTGATACAAGAAAATGCGGGTACGTGTTAACTATTCGTCCAAGAATTAAAAATATTTGTTAGCCCATCAATCACACATTTCTTATTAAATGTATATATAATTATTAATTATAATTAATTCAAAATAATTTTATTCATCTAAAAAAAAAGGTCAGTGTGCCGTGAAAATTTTTTGAAGTGTACGGTGTGCCGTGTATAATAAAAGTTTGAAAACCACTGTGATAGACAATAAATTCTAAAATTTTTATAATATTATATGATATTAAAATAAACTATTTTTTTAAATATAAAAAATAATTTAAATAGGTACTAAACATGTATTGAAATATGTTAAGGGTAAATTAATAATGTATTTAAAAAATATTTCATCTGCGCAAATTTTCAATGAATTATACTTGTAAAAAAAAGTTCCTATACCTATAGATGTATAAATACCTATATTATATCATCTAGGTTACCTATTTAAAACGTTCGCGTATATAAATATAAGTATAAGTAGTATGAAAAGGGGGATTCTGGAGCCTGATCCCCTGAGCCACTGAGCCTGAGCCCCTGAGCCCCTGAGCCTTGCTGACCATTGCCACACCATGAGCCACTGACCATTGCCACACCCCCTGAGCCGCTGAGCCTTACCCCCTACCACCACCCGGTCCAACACGTACATGACGTATTTTTACCCCCTGCCGCAACACCACCCGCTCCACACCCCCTGAGCCGCTGAGCCTTACCCCCTACCACCACCCGGTCCAACACGTACATGACGTATTTTTACCCCCTGCCGCCACACCACCCGCTCCCACACCATGAGCCGCTGAGCCTTACCCCCTACCACCACCCGGTCCAACACGTACATGACGTATTTTACCCCTACCGCCACCCGCTCCCACACGTACATGATGTATTTTGCGCGCGCGCCATATTATTGTACACGCAACATATTATTGTACACGCAACCTATTATTGTACACGCAACATATTATTGTACATACACCATATTTTTATGCACGCACCATATTTTTGGCCCCCATGTATTCGAGCCGCCGGATGCAATACATAATTTCGACAGGAATATACTTGCAACAACATATCTATTGTTAATCAATGACCTCAGTAAAGAAATACTTACCGATAATCCTCAATTGTTTGTCGGCATCACGTTCTGTACACCCAAAATTATGAGTCACATATCCATCCTTTGTCATAGAGGAATTTACCCCTACCTATTATCGTTTTCCCACCTAATAATTTCTCAAAATCGACAGACACTTGACTCTGCAAGAGCCGACATACAATCAGTCTGTCTTCAGTCTTACACACTTGTAATTCACCTCCGCGTTTCAACAAGTCTTTATAATTTTTCCAAGTCTTTTTTTTTTCAACGTTTACTAACAAGTGATTTAATATGTCCGGTTCAATCGAAGGCAACAAAGCGTTATACAAGAAGCATACCTTTACGTATGTACCACCAAAACCTCCGACCGAACTCATCGAATCTACTAGCTACACACTAGACTTTGCAGCCCGTAAGTTTGTACATATTGGTATTGATTCGAGTGAAAAATTACAAGTCGTTGTTCATTTATTAACTTCTTCACGGCACGTACATATTACTACAGATTTTTTGAAAAAAATATTCTCGTACATGGGGCATATCTTGTCGTTCATATTAGACACACCACAAAAATATAAGCGAGTTATATTTTATGAAGACGAAAAAATGAAACTATCGAGTATGATGTACAGCGGAGAAAATGTGTTGGTGATCGAAGCAAAAAATCGTGATGGATGCAGAGTACTGTTGAACCGGGCGGATCTTATACGTCTTCAATATCTCGAATGCTCTATTTTCGAAAGCATCGTGCGAAAGGAAGTATTCACCGCTCCGTTGGTTATAAAACAATATGAAGAGATTGTCGTATACCTAGACAAGAAATGCACTCAACATAATTCACCGCTGAAAAATGTTGACGAGATGATAGTTTTCATTAAGAACATACAAGACGATCGAGTCGTTAAGTCTATACCAAATTTCACCAATCAAATACAGATGTGTGCAGCTGAACAATTAGCTGAATCACTGTTGAACCAGAGGGCGAACAACTCACATAAGGTAATTCAAAATTATATTATTCCTTAAACAAAAATATTAAATAATTTATTTTATTTTAGATTTTCAACGAAACGATGGCCATTTCACCACTATCATTACCTACACCAATGTCACCACCATCTACACCGTCTACACCGATATCACGATCTCCTTCACCGAGTCATATTATACCTAACTGGAGCAGAGCAGCCGATGAAAATGATGGACCAAATTTTTGCAATACGTCAGCGTCAACACAAAACTTCGATAGCGCTGTATCGGAATTTTATTTCATACCAAAACGTAAACTCTTTTAATAATAAATACATAAAATGTAAAAACAATTTTCATATTTGTAAAATAATTTTGTGTAAAATAAAAAAAGACGTGATATTTAAAAACAATTTTTCATTTATTAAATTAATATTAAGTTTTACAAGGTTCTCACTTCCCCGTTAAACGGGTTATAAGTTATAATTTGGTCATGTAATATTAAACAATATGCTGAAGTGGAAGCTGGAAACGCTTCGTCGGCTTCGAGTTCAATTCTGAGGTCCACTGTCGACATTTTCACGTTGTCGTTCTGCCGGCTCATATCAACGACTATGATTGGAGAAAGATTTTTGAAATCTGTGCGGTTCAACAGGGGTGTCACATCATCGCGTCCGTAGTAAGATTTTTGGAACTCTGCGTACGCGTGGTATAATGTAGCCATCGGTAAAGTCGCTTTGGAAATCTTCATAGGCAAACATTTCACTGTTTAAATAGACCTTCAAGTTTTTAATTTTACAATGATCGAAATATGACATTGCTTTGTTCGAGCTATTTTTTCTATCAGTTTGAAATCCGATTATGACATATCTAGGTTTTTACAATTTGTTAGACGTCTTTACTTTCCACGAATATGAAGTGTTTTGCGGTAAAAATGGATATTCACACAACTCCCACGATCTAAATGCACATATGTGGTGAAAATGTGTTGGTAATAGAATCTAAAATTTAAGACGACAGCAGCTACAGTATTTAGAATAATTGTCGATTTTTGAGACAGTCGTACGAAAGTCTACAATCATGAGTCCCACTATTTTAAAACAATTTAAAATGTTTTATAATTATATTGATCGAAAATTGACTACAAAGAAAACGAATGAAATGAACAGGTTTATATCGAATCTCCAAAACAATCATATTATCGCAACTTTTCCAAAATATGAAGTTAAAGAAAAATAGTTTGGTAAAACGTCAAAAATATAGAGAACGTAGTTAATTATGTTGAATTTATCCGCTCGCTCGAGCCCGAGTTGAAACAATTATTGAAAACACGATTACAGGAGCATCCAATAAAATTTAATTTGAAGCTAGAGGCTACCTACAGTCGGTCAAATGTGACCAATTCATTGGAGAATAGAGCAATTAAGACATCAGTGGTTGACATTTTAGCGAAAAGTAATATAACAGAGATTATTGAGAGAGCGTTTATAAAGTTTTTGAGTGAGCGGGAGACTTATGCGAGCAGAGTGGGGCGGATTTACGATAGAGTCGATCGACGGGTTATTGCTGGGTGTATACAAATACTCTCCAATGTCCGGTTCGTCATGCATACAGTTACATGCGTTTTCCGAGTGGAAACGGACGGCTATCAACCCACAGAACGTAGACCGGTACTATTTCAAGTGGGCGATTCTCGCGAGGGATGTGACGGGGCCGACGGTATTCCGTGTCGATGAAAATAATAAGCAGCACGAAGACAAGTATAATTTCGAGAGTATTTCATTCCCGACACCGATTTCAGACATAACTAAATTCGAAAAAAATATTCGGTTCGTGTCCGTAAATGTTTACGGACTTCAAAAAAAAAAAAAAATTCCAACCGCCGAAGAAATACCCAACATATGAAGTTTCCCCATTACGTATCGCTAACAGTGAAAAATCCAACCATTTCGACCTGTTGATGTTGGGAGACGATAACGGCCAACACTACGTGTACATTTCTAATTTTTACCGGCTCACACGATCGCAGAAAACAGCTCACAATGAGAGAGTCGTATTTTGTAAGCGTTGTTTTACAAGTTTCGACAATAGGCAGCATAAATTTAAGTTGAGTGGGCGCGAGGCGTTGGAGCAGCATAAGCTAATCTGCGGGGGACATAGCTCCATCTTACCCATAATGCCTAAAGAGGGAGATTGTGTGCAATT
The DNA here is from genome assembly GCA_020882235.1 of Schizaphis graminum. NCBI lineage: Eukaryota > Metazoa > Arthropoda > Insecta > Hemiptera > Aphididae > Schizaphis > Schizaphis graminum. The sequence continues at coordinate 108,322 of JAJFBB010000014.1, read as the reverse complement.
CAAAACATGGAAAAATACTGTCCGACATCCATTTGTAATCTATGCCGATTTCGAGGCAATATTAGCGAAGAAAGATGAGAAGAAGGGTGAAAATACACAGATATTTCAAAAACACGAGACCATGAGCTATGGGTTTTTAGTGAAGGCGAGCGATGACGTACCGGCAGAGCTATTAGATGAACATGACATACCGACAGGACCGGTAATATATAGAGGCGGTGAAGAGGTTCAAGACGTAGCGAAACATTTTGTGGCGGTGATAGTTGAAGCGAGTAGGAAAATCGATAATTTTATGAAGACTAACATTCCTTTATTAATGACCAAGGACCAAGAAAAAACATATCAAGAGTCTATTATATGTAATCTGTGTAAATGTAGTTTAACCGGAGGCGATAAAGCTAGAGATCATGACTATCTGACGGGTAAATGTAGGCAGACTTGGTGCTCATAGCGTAACTTAGAGTTACAACAGCCTAAATATGCACCCGTATTTTCTTATAATCTAAGCAACTACGACTCGCACTTCATAATCACCGTACTTGGTTATGATACCTAACCTATAGCCGTTATTCCGAACAGCGAGGATAAATTTATATCTTTCTCGAAATATATAAGTAGTAACTTTACTGTACGGTTTATCGATACGAACAGGTTTATGGCGTCGAGTTTATCGTCTCTGGCTGAAAACTTACGATTAAATTCGAAAACTTCCGTGAGACAGCTAAACATTTTGTCACCGAAGATATGCCGTTTGTGTCTCGTAAAGGTGTCTACCCGTACGAGTACACAGATAGTTGGAGAAAATTATACATTACTCGAAGAAAAATACAATTTTACTGATTTAACGTTCTCAACACCCATCGCGGAAATAAAAATATTCGAAAAAAATAACCAGAACGTATCTGTTAACGTACGAGTATACGGGTAAAATAAAAAAAAAAAAAAAACCCTAACAAGAGTGAAAAACATATTATTTATCCACTTAACGTCATTATGAATGAAGAAGAAAAATATAATTTTGCTCAATTATAACTAATTACCTGCACCCGCATTTTCTTATAATCTAAGCAACTACGACTCGCATTTCATAATCACCGTACTTGGTTATGATACCTAACCTATAACCGTTATTCCGAACAGTGAGGATAAATTTATATCTTTCTCGAAATATATAAGTAGTAACTTTACTGTACGGTTTATCGATACGAACAGGTTAATGGCGTCGAGTTTATCGTCTCTGGCTGAAAACTTACGATTAAATTCGAAAACTTCCGTGAGACAGCTAAACATTTTGTCACCGGAGATATGCCGTTTGTGTCTCGTAAAGGTGTCTACCCGTACGAGTACACAGATAGTTGGAGTAAATTATACATTACTCGAAGAAAAATACAATTTTACTGATTTAACGTTCTCAACGCCCATCGCAGAAATAAAAATATTCGAAAAAAAAATAACCAGAACGTATCTGTTAACCTAGAAGTATACGGGTAAAATAAAAAAAAAAAAAAAAAACCCTAACAAGAGTGAAAAACATATTATTTATCCACTTAACGTCATTATGAATGAAGAAGAAAAATATAATTTTGCTCAATTATTACTAATTACCAACGGGGGTAATAAGCCACTATACTTACATAACGAAATTTCACGGCTTATCTGATCACAAAAAAACCAGAAAATCACGGCAGTGCTATATTCTGCAAACGGTGTTTTACTTGTTTTGACGACTTAATTTTGGTGAAAAACTACATTTTGTGGGCAAACAGTATACAAACCGATATGTGGAGTATACAAACCAATTTTACCTTGATGCAGGCTCCCCGGTACAGTGTTAGAGTTCGATGGCTGGAATAAGACTCTACGCCATATAATAGTTATATATACCGATTTTGAGACAATTCTTGTTAAATGTAAAGAAAGAAAAGGTGAAAAAACATCAGATTTTCAAAAACATGAACCGATGACTACGCACGGGTTTGTCGTAAAGACTACAGAAAGCGCCCCGTTTGATCTGTTGGAAAAGTTTAATTTGCCGCAATAACACATTATTTCCCGTGGTAACAAGCCTCATCAAGACGTACCCAAAAAATTCGTGAATGAAGTGATAGATATCGTAAGAAGAGTTCAAGATTTGCTTAGAACAAATAAACCCATCATAATGACCAAAGAAGAGCAAACAACACATATGATGACAAATACATGCAATTTATGTAATTTTTCCAACAAAAAGTGGCAGATCATTACCACTTAACGAGAAAATGTACACAAACATGGTGTAATACCTACAAACTTAAGCTTCAAACACTGAATTTCATAGGTACCATGTTTTCTACACAATTTATCAAGTTATGACGTACATTTTATCGTAACCGAGACAGTTTACGAATCCAAAACTTATCCAGTCATTCCAAACAGCGAAGAAAAATGCATTTTATTTTCAAAACACGTGACCAACAACTCTTCAATACGAATCATTGTCTACTGCCGTTTTATGCCATCGAAACAACTACACTTGCAAAAAATGTAATAACACCCAGATTCGAGAAGTTCAGAGAGACGACAAAACACTTTTTACCAAATACATGCAGCTCGTTACTTGTAAAGGTTGGGACTCATACCATTATGAATATACAGATAGTTGGAACAAGCTCGAAAAACGAATTTACCGGAAAAAAAAAAATTATAGTACACTAACAGCGTCAAATATAGAGGATAATGAATATAAACACGCGAATACTGCATGATTCCATTCTAAATGAAAAAAACATTGGATAATATAGCGATATTTATCTCAAAATCGATGTTTTATAATTGGGCGATGTATTTGACAATTTCAGAGACGGGTGCATTTCAACATACAATTGGGATCCTATTTACTATTATACAGCACCTGGATTTTCCTTCGACTGTATGTTGAAATATACTAAGATCAATTAAGAATTTCTCTCAGGATTTTACATACACTTATTTTTTGAAAACTCAATTCGCGACGGCCCCATACAAGCTAGCATGAGGTATGCTAAAGCTAATAATGAAAAGACCCAAGATTATGACAGGAAAAAATACTAAATTGTAGATAGTTTATCAAGATTACAACAACTTGTAAGGGTAGGCAATGTCACAGTACATGCTGTACGGTGACTTTAAATAGATTCAGCCTGAGTTAGACGGACTAGATGTCTTAACACCTACCTCAGATTTAAGTAGAGTGTATGAGGTAGACATATCATATCCACAACATTTACATGACAAACACAACGACGTATAATTTTTACCCGAGAAATAAAATTCCTTCTGGCTCAAGAGTAAAAAAACTCATGTCGGCCCATCATTCCAAAAAAAAAAAAAATAATCATATCAACTATTACCGTAACCTACATACAGCTAGCTATACCAAATGGATTGATCGTAGAAAAAAGTACACAGAGTTTTAGAGTTCAGACCAATCGAATTGACTTGTGAAATATATACATTTAAACACCGAAATGAGAAAAAAAGCTATAAATGAGTTTAAAAAGGATTTCTTCAAGGTTTTAAACAAAAATGCTGTTATTTGGGAAAAATGCAGTTATTTGGGAAAAATACAGTTTTTTGGGAAAAAACATGGAAATGACGTGAAAACGTATTAAGATGGAACTAGTTTAGTGTCCAAAAACATTGAAAAAACTTGAATAAACAAACATTTAAACATTGCACTACATACAGCGTATATCTAGTTGTAGTTTCACTGGAAAATAAAATTATCAATTTCTACAAACCGATATACGTATACATAGGTGACTATTAAGCTTATACATACAATTAGTTTTTACAGGTTTACAGTAATAGACATACAAGTAAAACGCTAATGCACGATTATCACTATAACGTAATGCAGAAACATTATGGCGACAAAATCGAGCTCATTTACGTAGATTCAAGTAAATTATCATCATAATGATTATTACTCTTATATTATCTTTTTCATATATTTTTTTATTTTAGATTCTTTAGTATAATATTATATCTAGACTGCCGATTTTTACAATAACCTAATGATTAATTCTAACTTACTAGACCGAATGGGCACTGAAAATCTACCCCACGACCATCCGTGTTACATTGTTGAGAGAAAGACAATTCTCAGACTATTTTTAGTGAAACCAATGAACGTATTATGAGAGAGCTTATAACACTCCTAGTAAAATCCTATGCTTACATTTTAGAAGACGAGGAGAGAAAATGAATGTGAGTCGAAATGTCTTAAAGATCATGCATTAAATACTTATATCTCATAGTTTCATGTAACAAGTTAATAATTTCAATATAAACATAAACAATTTTCTTCACACTTTATTAAAAATCGTAATTATTAGGTTCGTTTGATGTTTAATCTCACATGACATCATATGCACAACACATACACACACACAGGTTAGGTTAGGTTAGGTCTCATCGACATAAGTCTTCAGAACAGTTTATGATGGGTTGAACTAGGTTAGTTTCTATTGGGTTTCAAGAAAAGCAAAAAAAAAAACAGAAAAAAAAAAAAAATAAAAAAAAAAAAAAAAAATAATACACGTTCCTTCATCACGGCTGGTGATGAAGACATGATACATCATGTAACGTGTATTATTTTTTTATTTTTTTTTTATTTTTTTTTTTCTGTTTTTTTTTTTGCTTTTCTTGAAACCCAATAGAAACTAACCTAGTTCAACCCATCATAAACTGTTCTGAAGACTTATGTCGATGAGACCTAACCTAACCTAACCTGTGTGTGTGTATGTGTTGTGCATATGATGTCATGTGAGATTAAACATCAAACGAACCTAATAATTACGATTTTTAATAAAGTGTGAAGAAAATTGTTTATGTTTATATTGAAATTATTAACTTGTTACATGAAACTATGAGATATAAGTATTTAATGCATGATCTTTAAGACATTTCGACTCACATTCATTTTCTCTCCTCGTCTTCTAAAATGTAAGCATAGGATTTTACTAGGAGTGTTATAAGCTCTCTCATAATACGTTCATTGGTTTCACTAAAAATAGTCTGAGAATTGTCTTTCTCTCAACAATGTAACACGGATGGTCGTGGGGTAGATTTTCAGTGCCCATTCGGTCTAGTAAGTTAGAATTAATCATTAGGTTATTGTAAAAATCGGCAGTCTAGATATAATATTATACTAAAGAATCTAAAATAAAAAAATATATGAAAAAGATAATATAAGAGTAATAATCATTATGATGATAATTTACTTGAATCTACGTAAATGAGCTCGATTTTGTCGCCATAATGTTTCTGCATTACGTTATAGTGATAATCGTGCATTAGCGTTTTACTTGTATGTCTATTACTGTAAACCTGTAAAAACTAATTGTATGTATAAGCTTAATAGTCACCTATGTATACGTATATCGGTTTGTAGAAATTGATAATTTTATTTTCCAGTGAAACTACAACTAGATATACGCTGTATGTAGTGCAATGTTTAAATGTTTGTTTATTCAAGTTTTTTCAATGTTTTTGGACACTAAACTAGTTCCATCTTAATACGTTTTCACGTCATTTCCATGTTTTTTCCCAAAAAACTGTATTTTTCCCAAATAACTGCATTTTTCCCAAATAACAGCATTTTTGTTTAAAACCTTGAAGAAATCCTTTTTAAACTCATTTATAGCTTTTTTTCTCATTTCGGTGTTTAAATGTATATATTTCACAAGTCAATTCGATTGGTCTGAACTCTAAAACTCTGTGTACTTTTTTCTACGATCAATCCATTTGGTATAGCTAGCTGTATGTAGGTTACGGTAATAGTTGATATGATTATTTTTTTTTTTTTTGGAATGATGGGTCGACATGAGTTTTTTTACTCTTGAGCCAGAAGGAATTTTATTTCTCGGGTAAAAATTATACGTCGTTGTGTTTGTCATGTAAATGTTGTGGATATGATATGTCTACCTCATACACTCTACTTAAATCTGAGGTAGGTGTTAAGACATCTAGTCCGTCTAACTCAGGCTGAATCTATTTAAAGTCACCGTACAGCATGTACTGTGACATTGCCTACCCTTACAAGTTGTTGTAATCTTGATAAACTATCTACAATTTAGTATTTTTTCCTGTCATAATCTTGGGTCTTTTCATTATTAGCTTTAGCATACCTCATACTAGCTTGTATGGGGCCGTCGCGAATTGAGTTTTCAAAAAATAAGTGTATGTAAAATCCTGAGAGAAATTCTTAATTGATCTTAGTATATTTCAACATACAGTCGAAGGAAAATCCAGGTGCTGTATAATAGTAAATAGGATCCCAATTGTATGTTGAAATGCACCCGTCTCTGAAATTGTCAAATACATCGCCCAATTATAAAACATCGATTTTGAGATAAATATCGCTATATTATCCAATGTTTTTTTCATTTAGAATGGAATCATGCAGTATTCGCGTGTTTATATTCATTATCCTCTATATTTGACGCTGTTAGTGTACTATAATTTTTTTTTTTTTTTTTTTTTTTCCGGTAAATTCGTTTTTCGAGCTTGTTCCAACTATCTGTATATTCATAATGGTATGAGTCCCAACCTTTACAAGTAACGAGCTGCATGTATTTGGTAAAAAGTGTTTTGTCGTCTCTCTGAACTTCTCGAATCTGGGTGTTATTACATTTTCTGCAAGTGTAGTTAGTTTCGATGGCATAAAACGGCAGTAGACAATGATTCGTATTGAAGAGTTGTTGGTCACGTGTTTTGAAAATAAAATGCATTTTTCTTCGCTGTTTGGAATGACTGGATAAGTTTTGGATTCGTAAACTGTCTCGGTTACGATAAAATGTACGTCATAACTTGATAAATTGTGTAGAAAACATGGTACCTATGAAATTCAGTGTTTGAAGCTTAAGTTTGTAGGTATTACACCATGTTTGTGTACATTTTCTCGTTAAGTGGTAATGATCTGCCACTTTTTGTTGGAAAAATTACATAAATTGCATGTATTTGTCATCATATGTGTTGTTTGCTCTTCTTTGGTCATTATGATGGGTTTATTTGTTCTAAGCAAATCTTGAACTCTTCTTACGATATCTATCACTTCATTCACGAATTTTTTGGGTACGTCTTGATGAGGCTTGTTACCACGGGAAATAATGTGTTATTGCGGCAAATTAAACTTTTCCAACAGATCAAACGGGACGCTTTCTGTAGTCTTTACGACAAACCCGTGCGTAGTCATCGGTTCATGTTTTTGAAAATCTGATGTTTTTTCACCTTTTCTTTCTTTACATTTAACAAGAATTGTCTCAAAATCGGTATATATAACTATTATATGGCGTAGAGTCTTATTCCAGCCATCGAACTCTAACACTGTACCAGGGAGCCTGCATCAAGGTAAAATTGGTTTGTATACTCCACATATCGGTTTGTATACTGTTTGCCCACAAAATGTAGTTTTTCACCAAAATTAAGTCGTCAAAACAAGTAAAACACCGTTTGCAGAATATAGCACTGCCGTGATTTTCTGGTTTTTTTTGTGATCAGATAAGCCGTGAAATTTCGTTATGTAAGTATAGTGGCTTATTACCCCCGTTGGTAATTAGTAATAATTGAGCAAAATTATATTTTTCTTCTTCATTCATAATGACGTTAAGTGGATAAATAATATGTTTTTCACTCTTGTTAGGGTTTTTTTTTTTTATTTTACCCGTATACTCCTAGGTTAACAGATACGTTCTGGTTATTTTTTTTCGAATATTTTTATTTCTGCGATGGGTGTTGAGAACGTTAAATCAGTAAAATTGTATTTTTCTTCGAGTAATGTATAATTTACTCCAACTATCTGTGTACTCGTACGGGTAGACACCTTTACGAGACACAAACGGCATATCTCCGGTGACAAAATGTTTAGCTGTCTCACGGAAGTTTTCGAATTTAATCGTAAGTTTTCAGCCAGAGACGATAAACTCGACGCCATTAACCTGTTCGTATCGATAAACCGTACAGTAAAGTTACTACTTATATATTTCGAGAAAGATATAAATTTATCCTCACTGTTCGGAATAACGGTTATAGGTTAGGTATCATAACCAAGTACGGTGATTATGAAATGCGAGTCGTAGTTGCTTAGATTATAAGAAAATACGGGTGCAGGTAATTAGTTATAATTGAGCAAAATTATATTTTTCTTCTTCATTCATAATGACGTTAAGTGGATAAATAATATGTTTTTCACTCTTGTTAGGGTTTTTTTTTTTATTTTACCCGTATACTCGTACGTTAACAGATACGTTCTGGTTATTTTTTTCGAATATTTTTATTTCCGCGATGGGTGTTGAGAACGTTAAATCAGTAAAATTGTATTTTTCTTCGAGTAATGTATAATTTTCTCCAACTATCTGTGTACTCGTACGGGTAGACACCTTTACGAGACACAAACGGCATATCTCCGGTGACAAAATGTTTAGCTGTCTCACGGAAGTTTTCGAATTTAATCGTAAGTTTTCAGCCAGAGACGATAAACTCGACGCCATAAACCTGTTCGTATCGATAAACCGTACAGTAAAGTTACTACTTATATATTTCGAGAAAGATATAAATTTATCCTCACTGTTCGGAATAACGGCTATAGGTTAGGTATCATAACCAAGTACGGTGATTATGAAGTGCGAGTCGTAGTTGCTTAGATTATAAGAAAATACGGGTGCATATTTAGGCTGTTGTAACTCCAAGTTACGCTATGAGCACCAAGTCTGCCTACATTTACCCGTCAGATAGTCATGATCTCTAGCTTTATCGCCTCTGGTTAAACTACATTTACACAGATTACATATAATAGACTCTTGATATGTTTTTTCTTGGTCCTTGGTCATTAATAAAGGAATGTTAGTCTTCATAAAATTATCGATTTTCCTACTCGCTTCAACTATCACCGCCACAAAATGTTTCGCTACGTCTTGAACCTCTTCACCGCCTCTATATATTACCGGTCCTGTCGGTATGTCATGTTCATCTAATAGCTCTGCCGGTACGTCATCGCTCGCCTTCACTAAAAACCCATAGCTCATGGCCTCGCGTTTTTGAAATATCTGTGTATTTTCACCCTTCTTCTCATCTGTCTTCGCTAATATTGCCTCGAAATCGGCATAGATTACAAATGGATGTCGGACAGTATTTTTCCATGTTTTGAATTGCACACAACCTCCCTCTTTAGGCATTATGTGTAAGATGGAGCTATGTCCCCCGCAGATTAGCTTATGCTGCTCCAACGCCTCGCGCCCACTCAAACTTAAATGTATGCTGCCTATTGTCGAAAAATTGTACAACAACGCTTACAAAAATACGACTCTCTCATTGTGAGCTGTTTTCTGCGATCGTGTGAGCCGGTAAAAATTAAAAATGTACACGTAGTGTTGGCCGTTATCGTCTCCCAACATCAACAGGTCGAAATGATTGGATTTTTCACTGTCAGCGATACGTAATGGGGAAACTTCATATGTCGGGTATTTCTTCGGCGGTTGGAATTTTTTTTTTTTTGAAGTCCGTAAACATTTACGGACACGAACTGAATATTTTTTTCGAATTTGGTTATGTCTGAAATCGGTGTCGGGAATGAAATACTCTCGAAATTATACTTGTCTTCGTGCTGCTTATTATTTTCATCGACACGGAATACCGTCGGTCCCGTCACATGCCTCGCGAGAATCGCCCACTTGAAATAGTACCGGTCTACGTTCTGTGGGTTGATAGCCGTCCGTTTCCACTCGAAAAACGCAGGTAACTGTATGTATGACGAACCGGACATTGGAGAGTATTTGTATACACCCAGCAATAACCCGTCGATCGACTCTATCGTAAATCCGCCCCACTCTGCTCGCATAAGTCTCCCGTTCACTCAAAAACTTTATAAACGCTCTCTCGATAATCTCTGTTATATTACTTTTCGCTAAAATGTCAACCACTGATGTCTTAAATGCTCTATTCTCCAATGAATTAGTCACATTTGACCGACTGTAGGTAGCCTCTAGCTTCAAATTAAATTTTATTGGATGCTCCTGTAATCGTGTTTTCAATAATTGTTTCAACTCGGGCTCGAGTAAGCGGATAAATTCAACATAATTAACTACGTTCTCTATATTTTTGACGTATTACCGAACTATTTTTCTTTAACTTCATATTTTGGAAAAGTTGCGATAATATGATTGTTTTGGAGATTCGATATAAACCTGTTCATTTCATTCGTTTTCTTTGTTGAATTTTCGATCAATATAATTATAAAACGTTTTAAATTGTTTTAAAATAGTGGGACTCATGATTGTAGACTTTCGTACGACTGTCTCAAAAATCGACAATTATTCTAAATACTGTAGCTGCTGTCGTCTTAAATTTTAGATTTTATTACCAACACATTTTCACCACATATGTGCATTTAGATCGTGGGAGTTGTGTGAATATCCATTTTTACCGCAAAACACTTCATATTCGTGGAAAGTAAAGACGTCTAACAAATTGTAAAAACCTAGATATGTCATAATCGGATTTCAAACTGATAGAAAAAATAGCTCGAACAAAGCAATGTCATATTTCGATCATTGTAAAATTAAAAACTTGAAGGTCTATTTAAACAGTGAAATGTTTGCCTATGAAGATTTTCAAAGCGACTTTACCAAGAATAAGATGGCTACATTATACCACGCGTACGCAGAGTTCCAAAAATCTTACTACGGACGCGATGATGTGACACCCCTGTTGAACCGCACAGATTTCAAAAATCTTTCTCCAATCATAGTCGTTGATATGAGCCGGCAGAACGACAACGTGAAAATGTCGACAGTGGACCTCAGAATTGAACTCGAAGCCGACGAAGCGTTTCCAGCTTCCACTTCAGCATATTGTTTAATATTACATGACCAAATTATAACTTATAACCCGTTTAACGGGGAAGTGAGAACCTTGTAAAACTTAATATTAATTTAATAAATGAAAAATTGTTTTAAATATCACGTCTTTTTTTATTTTACACAAAATTATTTTACAAATATGAAAATTGTTTTTACATTTATGTATTTATTATTAAAAGAGTTTACGTTTTGGTATGAAATAAAATTCCGATACAGCGCTATCGAAGTTTTGTGTTGACGCTGACGTATTGCAAAAATTTGGTCCATCATTTTCATCGGCTGCTCTGCTCCACCTTGGTATAATATGACTCGGTGAAGGAGATCGTGATATCGGTGTAGACGGTGTAGATGGTGGTGACATTGGTGTAGGTAATGATAGTGGTGAAATGGCCATCGTTTCGTTGAAAATCTAAAATAAAATAAATTATTTAATATTTTTGTTTAAGGAATAATATAATTTTGAATTACCTTATGTGAGTTGTTCGCCCTCTGGTTCAACAATGATTCAGCTAATTGTTCGGCTGCACACATCTGTATTTGATTGGTGAAATTTGGTATAGACTTAACGACTCGATCGTCTTGTATGTTCTTAATGAAAACTATCATCTCGTCAACATTTTTCAGCGGTGAATTATGTTGAGTGCATTTCTTGTCTAGGTATACGACAATCTCTTCATATTGTTTTATAACCAACGGAGCGGTGAATACTTCTTTTCGCACGATGCTTTCGAAAATAGAGCATTCGAGATATTGAAGACGTATAAGATCCGCCCGGTTCAACAGTACTCTGCATCCATCACGATTTTTTGCTTCGATCACCAACACATTTTCTCCGCTGTACATCATACTCGATAGTTTCATTTTTTCGTCTTCATAAAATATAACTCGCTTATATTTTTGTGGTGTGTCTAATATGAACGACAAGATATGTCCCATGTACGAGAATATTTTTTTCAAAAAATCTGTAGTAATATGCACGTGCCGTGAAGAAGTTAATAAATGAACAACGACTTGTAATTTTTCACTCGGATCAATACCAATATGTACAAACTTACGGGCTGCAAAGTCTAGTGTGTAGCTAGTAGATTCGATGAGTTCGGTCGGAGGTTTTGGTGGTACATACGTAAAGGTATGCTTCTTGTATAACGCTTTGTTGTCTTCGATTGAACCGGCCATATTAAATCACTTGTTAGTAAACGTTGAAAAAAAGACTTGGAAAAATTATAAAGACTTGATGAAACGCGGAGGTGAATTACAAGTGTGTAAGACTGAAGACAGACTGATTGTATGTCGGCTCTTGCAGAGTCAAGTGTCTGTCGATTTGAGAAATTATTAGGTGGGAAAACGATAATAGGTAGGGGTAAATTCCTCTATGACAAAGGATGGACATGTGACTCATAATTTTGGGTTTAAATACAAATTCTATGGGTGTACAGAACGTGATGCCGACAAACATTTGTGGATTATCGGTAAGTATTTCTTTACTAAGGTCATTGATTAACAATAGATATGTTGTTGCAAGTATATTCCTGTCGAAATTATGTATTGCATATATTTTGATTGAAATGTTGATACATATTGCATCCGGCGGCTCGAATACATGGGAGTCAAAAATATGGCGTGTGCATAAAAATATGGTGTGTGTACAATAATATGATGCATGTACAATAATATGGTGCGTGTACAATAATATGGTGCGCGCGCAAAATACGTCATGTACGTGTGGGAGCGGGTGGTGTGGCGGGGGGGGGGGGTAAAAATACGTCATGTATGTGTTGGACCGGGTGGTGGTAGGGGGTAAGGCTCAGCGGCTCATGGTGTGGGAGCGGGTGGTGTGGCGGCAGGGGGTAAAAATACGTCATGTACGTGTTGGACCGGGTGGTGGTAGGGGGTAAGGCTCAGCGGCTCAGGGGGTGTGGCAATGGTCAGTGGCTCATGGTGTGGCAATGGTCAGAGGGTCAGGGGGTCAGGGAGCAGGGAGCAGGGAGCAGGGAGCAGGGAGCAGGGAGTAGGGAGCAGGGAGCAGGGAGTAGGGAGCAGGGAGCAGGGAGCAGGGAGTAGGTTCCAGAATCCCCCTTTTCATACTACTGTGCCTATTATATAATATATTATATTTTATGCTCGTATTAATTTCAATAAAATAGAGCACGAATCATATGACCACAATTTTATTCCTTGTATACATTTATAGGTATCTTCATAGACTTTCACCATATAAATCGTTATTTATTGCAACACGACGGCGCGACGTTTCAATATTTTTTTTTCTGTATATTCAACGCAAATATAGATTATATATTTATAAATGTATAGTTTTTTTTTTTTAATTAAATTATTAAATAGTTAACGTAAGCAAACAATAAATAATTATTAACGCGCATTGTGTCATTTTATTTCTTAGTGCATAATTTTACATTTTCTCGTTCGTATATATTTTATACTATATAATATATTATATATTAGGTAGGTACCTATAGGTACTCCGAAGGCTTTTAACATTTATTATATTTTTATTGCCTACTCGTTTATAACGCATTATTGATAATCAATATATACCTACATTGCTTTTGTTTTATTACGTATTATTATTATAATCATCAAATTGATTTGTTTAATATTTACATTTCTGTACGTAAATAATGCTTTACGATTTCAGAAATGCGTCTCAGTGTCCGGCCAGGCCTGTAAATTTAAGTTATGTCACTCAAGACTAACTTTTAGATTTATTTTTATAATAAGGACTGATTTAATTTAAGATATTAAAAAAAAATATTGTTTGGCAGATTACTGAAAAAATTCTACACACGTTTACGCGGTTAGGTATTTATTATTATTTCATAGCATTCGTTTATTTTCGCGTTACGTTACATACTATTTTTAAAATTTTATACCTGACGATGATTTATTGTTATTGTTCACGACGTGTAAAAATACTTAATGTTCGATTTATTTACTTTAATTTAGCTGATGGTTGAAAAAAAAGTTGAAAACAATTAATGTTTTCATGAATAATTGGTACGTACCTCTTTAATATTACTCTCGTTCAAGGTCTGGTTATGTCGTTATGAACATACCTATACGATATATATAAAGAAGAAATCGATATCATGTACGTCATCATATATCATACGACGTATAAGTGAAAATCGTATAAGAAATAGGATTAATCAGGACATCCATTTGAGTTATTTTCTTAAATATTTGGATACATGATATCTGTATAATAGATGATTATAATTATCAGTTATCACGTATGCATTATATGCACATAATACATAGGTAGGTAATATAGTTCATATAACCATAAAAATAATATATATAAAACCACAAAAATGGGTATTAACTGGTTGAAAAGTATATTTTTAGTAGGTATTTTATATTTTTAATTTTTAACTTAAATTGTTCATTCATTTTTTCATTTATTTCAGAAATAATTTAGCTTTGTCAATCTATAATCAATTTGAAATTAAAATTCTTGAAATTATTATTAGTTTTAATGATTTTACACAATATCATATTATATTACTGCAAGTACACAGTTTTAAATACAAATAATCTAACACTATAATTTTTGTTCTGTTTGAAAATTATATTATATTTTAATGATACATCAAAAATACTTTTTATGTGTGCTTCCTATTAACTAAAAAAGTAGATTGCCTTTTTTAATCAGAATTAAGAAAATATTTTTTTTTCATGCTAATCTTAAACGTTTTGTGAGTCAATCAAATATGTCATTTGTAAATATGTGTTCACTTAACTTAACTTGAGTTGATTATTTTCATTAATTTGCTCACTTTTGGGCTATTATGCTTATAGTAGTATTTCAGTGATTATATTATTATAATTAGGGAACGGATATAAATGCAAACGGTGTTTCCGAATTGCGGACAAAGTGACAAAAACCATACGAGTTGCGGACGAAATCTAAAAAGGTAACATACGAATTGCGGACACAAATATAAGATACGAATTGCGGACAAATATCCAATTATTATTTTTGATATTAACGATTGTGGACGTTGGGAAATTAATGTTCGATATTAACGATTTACATATATATACATTATTTATATAAATATATATATTATTTAACAGCATTAAGATTGTGCAGGTACTTTTGAAACGGCTGTCAAAAAATATGTTTAATCAGTTTATCGACAACCTTACTCGCTTGTTTAATATCTGTCGTAGTATCATCTTTCTGTTCGTTTATTTTCTATTTTTCTGTATAAAAATGTATAGTGAAAAACTTAAAGAGTTAGGTTAAAACTTTAAATAATAATATAATATACCTAATATAGTAACTTAATTTTAAAAAATTTTAAAAATAACGATTGCACTTTTGCAAGACATACATATTTTTAACCCCACCTACCAATTTTTTGGTAGCTTGCCCTAAGTCCTGAAAAGTGGTGAAGGGAAATATTTGTGTCCGCAACTCACGTGGTTTTTATTAAAAATAATCTCTGAACGCAATTATTATTATGATAACGAAACGTGTGTCCGCAATTGTTATGTTATAATATTGACCTAAAATAATTTGTCCGCAACTAGTATGTGTCCAATGCAAATTGCATTTTTTCTGAATGTACGAAAACATTGTTTTCCAAGCACAAAGTTCATTTCATACATCAAGGAATTAAAAATATAACTTTTATTTTACATCTTTTTGCATTTTTCTACATTTTTCAGACTTTTTCGATTTTTAGAGCATTTTTTATATTTTTAAATCATTTTTATACATGGGAATTTATAAAATTGGATAAAAATTAAGCAGTACCTGATTACACAGTGCTATGATAAAACCCAAGGTAAAAATATAACGAATGTATCTATATAAATTGTATATTCATTTTTTGAAAATAATTTTCACAGTAAAAAGAAGATAGGAAAACTAGAAGATGAAAAAAATGTATATAATAAATTAAACAATTTTTTTCAATGTTAAAGATAATTATTTTAAGAGCATTTGTCATTTTTTTAGTGTATTTAAAAAAAAAATTTCTGTCATGAATACATTAAATCGTATTTTTTTAAGGCATTTTTCTTGTTTTTTAGAGAATTTAAATCCGTTAACTAAATATAATATTTGTGTTGCATAATACTGTCATAATATTTATTAATAAGAATTTAATTTTTGAAAATAGTAAAAAAATGTTTTGTACCAAACGACTTTATATTGCCTGTAAAACTATGCAATATGCATCGCTGCAATAAGTAGGTACTTGCATATATTTTATGAAAATTATTGTGTAATTTTTTTTTTTGTGTTAAAATGTATTTTTTATTGTTAGATATCCATTTACGTTTATCAATTATTTTTCATTAATGAAATATATTTATTGTAGCCTATATATTAATATATAATAATTAATAATGTTTTTTTTTTAAATACAGTTTGTTAACTTGTACATTATTATGCCGACCTATGCAATAAGTTCGTTCGAGATACTTACCAATAGTTTTGACAACAATGGTATCAATTTATTAATTTGTTACCTCATCAGAATGATCCAAAATAGTAACTATTTTTTCAAATTTACCTCGTTAGTCCAGACATATCCACTAGTGCGAAACCTTTAGTATTAACGGTGCAACCAAATATAGTTTTGATAATATTTTTACGATACCAATATTATGATATATTGATATGTAATTATTTGAAATATTAATAACCGTCAATACCCATATATTTAGTGTAACACCAACCAATATGGCAATACATCAACCAAAAAACACGTGTAATCAAAGTTTTCTTAAAGCATTTCGATATTAAATTAATAAAGTAAAACTATGTACGTTTAAATGTTTATTTGATTACTCATCCATATATTATTATTGTAATAGTATAATGCTGACTTTTTAAAATTTACATATCAGTTTTCGGTGAGAAGTTCGTTGATCAGCTGGTATGATTATTTATTATAATAGTTCATTGAGCGATTTATCGATAAAAACAATTTCTCTGTAAGTTATAGATGCATAATGATATATAATATACTCATGTGTATAAATAATAAGCGATTTAGTATGCAAATTAGTTAAACACTCTTTATAATATATTTTATATTATTATAAATAATTATATTATTCGAGTTAGTAGCAAACTGTACTCTGTAGCTGTATGACCTGTAATTGGTAAGCTGCTGTTGACATTTTCCTGTTCCGTCTAACGTTTTTTTTTCCAATACATGTATAATATTATTATTATATATATGCACTATGCAGGTACTACCAAGGTCGAATGAAGTAGTAGGCGCGGGGATCTCTGGGGATCTAATCGAATGTATATTGAACTGCGCAATAGAATTACAAATTATTTTGATTGTTTATATCATATAATTTACAAGAGTAACGTGTTAAGCCTATCATATGATAGTATGATACCAAAACAAAATTACATAATATTAGGTAGACATATTATTGTGAATTGTTTTTAAAAAGTTATCTATTTTTCTAAAAGAGAGAATAGGTTTTTTTGTACATATTTATAATTTATACGAAAAATAAAAAAAATATATGACTTATCGCATCAGTTGTATATATAACGCAATTATACATACAATTATTTATACTTTTATTTATATCAATTTATGGTGGGGGCCAGAATTGATGCACAAAATCTGCACTCTGCAGCATTTCTGTCTCTTGTCCGAATAACAAGAAACATCGTCGTCGTTCAGACAAGAATTTTAACACGTTAACTGCTCAAGTAGATTTCGAGTAATTAAAAAAAAAGTATATAATTTATATAAATTAAAAATAATATAATAATAGTAGGTTAATATTATTAGATAATTATATATTCTATCTGGTAAATTTTCATAAGACACTTTTTAAATTATACAAAACATAGAACATAATCCTTAAAAATATATGTGCATAAAAATTTCGAAAATAAAAAATTAAATAAATTACTTTTTAAAGTAAAAAATGTATGAGCTTGAATGATTAATCATCCTGAATACACATATGAAATAGCATCAGATTTTTTTTCATGTACTACGTTTCTGAAGACACTATTAAACTTTTTTTAAGTAGTTCCAAATTCCAAGTACTTTACGATAGCCTTTAGTGCATCTTTTTCCAATTTTAAGATAGTGTTTTATAATTACTTTTTAATATTAAAGAAAAATGACCAATCATTAAATTCATGATTTATCTTCAAATTAAAACATCATAAAAAGTCTGCGTGGTGTCTGAGATAATAATCTTATAATATTAAAAATTATATAATGCACGGGGTCAGTTATAATTAATTTTCTACAATATGAAAGATACAAAACATACTTTTAGATAAACGTTATCAAGTATTCCTCGGTATTAAGTAGAAACTGTATAAAGTTAATCCACGTATACATTAAAGAATAGTTTATATAAAAATATAATTTTTTTAAATTAACATATACGTAAGTGAGAATATATTAAAAATATTTTATTAAATAATATTATAATATGTTTTTTTTTACATTTTAACATTAAGTATAAAAACTAGAGATGTTCCGAGTACCCTGAATTTACTCGATGGCCGAGTACTCGATGTCATATTTAAAACTCGGCCCTTGCCCGGTACCCGTCGTAATACCTTAATTTTTACCCGGTCCTTGTTTGGTACCGGCGTAATAGTAATGTTTAAATTCAAGTATTCCAATTAGGGTTCTAAATTTGAAATATTTCACTTGAAATTTTTCAATTGAAATATTTCAATGAAATATTGAAAAATATTTTTTCTTTTTTTAAATGTATTCAGTTATAGTTGAATAGAAATAATATATTGATTATATACAGAAAATATTGATAGTAAATATGCAAAAATATGCACTATAAATGTTTGATATTTATCACTTGTATTATTAATTGGATCCTTATTAGTTATTATTATTATTATTATTATTATTTATTATACATATTTTCTTTGTTTCACACAATAAACAAACTTTTGAAAATTTTTACTTGCAAGTTGACGTCATTATAAACTTTAAGATATAATAATTTATATTTTATTTTTCATTGTAATGAAATATTTCATGACAATTTCATGAAATTTTAAAACTTTAATTCCAATCTAAAATATTACGCTCAATATCTAACGCACCTTGGTTTGTTAGAAAGGAAGCACTCCACACTGACATCAGACTCCCAGAAATTAAAGACTACATACAAAATCTCACGATCAGCTTATTCTTTAGTTAACTTAAAAATGTAAAAAGCGAGAAATATTTTAAACTCAGTGATAAGCCTACCCTTCGACGACTCAAGCGTGAACGTCCTCATGATGCCCTATCTCAATACCGGTAATTCTACTTACATAATTTATTTTATTTTTATAATTATGCCTCTATCCAATTTTATTTTTATTTTTATTATATAAATATTATATACTCATGATGTAAATAATTTGTTATAAATTGTAAAAAAGCCATAATGTTATTTAATGATAAATTATCAATAAGTTGGATGACCCTGTCAGGAATACTTTATAATAAACAAAAAACAAAAAAAAATACCTATGTTTTGTCATGTAATTTATAAAATGTATAATATTTATTTATAATTATTAACTATTATTTATTAAATACCCAATAGTCAATACTAAGTGTTAAAAGTTTAAAGACTTAATTATTAACTAATAATTAATATTATTAATAATTTACATTTCTACTCGGCCACTACTCGGTACCCAGCTTATAACAAATTATTTACCCGAAACATCTCTAATAAAAACTAAATATATTGTTTGAATGGCAAAGGTTCCCAATTATGATATCACGAACTTGAGTAGAGGGCACGCCATGAAATTATTTTAAATAATATAAATCATAGTTACATATTTTACAAAATTTAATATGAAAATTATTTTATGAAAAATAATACAAACATCATTTAAGACAATTTCATATTAGTTGATTCGCTATCGCCTCGAATTTAATTATTTAGTAATATATAATTAAATTTTAATATTCAAAGTATTTCATTTTTTTATTAGCATATAACTAATGTTAAACATATTTAGTTTTTTAGTTATGTATAATTAATGTTATAAATATTTAATTTTTTTATATATACTATTATATACATTATATTGCCATCTATAACTTGCACCATAGAAAAGCCTTTCATAATATATAATAATTTTTTTATACTTAATATAGTTTTCAAAGTATTTTAATTCTCTTTGAGTTATTTATAGATATTTGAAATTTTCCATTTTTTATTTATAACTGTCAATAAAAAATTATTTATTGAATTAAAACGCTTGAGAATGTAACAGAAAATTTCTCACGAGATTTTCATATTTCAACAAATAAATATTAAAAAATAAATACTCACAATATTTTTTTATAAGCAATTAAATTTAAAATGTATTTTGTTGTTAGAAATGTATAAAAAAATAATTTTATATTATCTCAGATTTTAAAATTGGCTACTAGATTCCTCAGTAGTTATTCAAACCTAACCTACAAGCGTTTCAAATTCAAATTTTTACGACATTACATATTTTCCTGTATAATAACTATTATTTTCTAAACGAATTTTGTATTTTGTTGTAATTCAAAAAAGAATACGTCATGTAGATACTTAAAATGCTTTTAAAATGATTTTATGATTATTTTCTATACATAATACAATATATTTAATTAATAGGAAAAATATTTTTATATATTATTCATTGAATAATTTAATATTATAATCTTGTATAATAAATTTAAACTTTTAACGGATTTCTTATCAATGAAATAAAGAATAAACGAAATCAATTCATCATAATCTATGTTTTGTATATAATTGTTATTAACTTATTTAACTTATATAAAACTTATAGCATTGTCAAATAAAAAATAAATAAATATTTTTCTTGTATCGTATAATAATATTCTTAATTAGATTTTTTTATGCTATTCAAATTTTAATTATATTAACACGGCGCATTAGATATGCAATTTAGATACACCATCCCCACATGGGATATAGTTTTTTTTAATATTCGCAGTTTGATCTAATCGTTTAATTTTATTTAGTGTACATTATTACATTATAACTAAGGTTTAATATACAAGGTCCACAATTTATAAGTTAAAAATATTAAATGGTAAGAAAAAATGATAAACTCTTTATATATGAGGAACCAAAATGTTTAATTTCTCAAAATATTCAAAATAATATTGTGGTACTTTTTTTTAAATTTTGTCTCAAAAAAAATTATAATTCAAATTATATGTAAGAATTTAAAAAAAAAATAAAAATAAAAGTCATTAGGTATATACAATTATAAGTATTAATTTTGCATTACTTGTCATCAACTTTGCATCCGATATTTATAATTATTACAATGATGGCGGGCATATAAATCTTCAATCACATAATAAGATAAGAAGCTTTAAAGATAATTATATATTTCATGATTAATATTTAACTAGTAAAATTGTACATATTTAGAATTATTACAGTTAACAGCGACACCGACATCTTCACGGACTTAAGATGCACCGGTGTATATTTTTTCACCACTCGAACAAAGTTCAACTTTTTTTAAATATTGAATTTTTTAATTTTTTTTTATTGATTTCCTTACGATGTTATTCTAATTTGTTTAAAGAATATTCAATATTTTTTTTATAATTTTGCAATCAATAATTTGAGAATAATTTTTAAAAAAATGTAAAAATATGTTCGGACTTTCGGAGTCTCTCTGTTTTACAGTATGTCTTAATTTAGGTGAAAGTAATAATATTGTTTATAAATTAATACATTTTTTTAATTATTTATTTTTTTTTTTTTTTAGTGAAGAGAGTTTGAAGTTTGTATTGATTAAGTTCATTCATAGCGATTCAATAGCAGGTGAGATTGGAAGTATTGTAGTGATTTCTAATTAATTTTCTTAAAGAAATTTTGTATTCTTTGGAAGTTAGAATTAAAGTTATGTGTTAAAATTTTACTAGCAAATCTTAATTCTTAATTTAATGGAAATTTAAGTCTTAATAAATCAAGTGAAAGGAATGAGGAATTCCAGCTTTATTTTAGACTTTTGGCATTAGACTTTAGTGGTAAGCACCTTTGTAAGGTCGGAGTTGTGTATAATGTAGTCCATTGTAGTTGAAACGAATGCATTTTTCACTCTTAATTTCTTAAAAGAACTCATTATAATGTTTTTTTAATAGAAAAATTAGAATCTATCATACTTATAACTTTATTTAAAAATAGTTCTTTTAATTTCCGTTTTAAGTGATCACAATTAGTAATTCATTAATTCATACTAAATATTAAAATAAATAAATCATAAAAGGTTTTACATCAAGCTATGCATGATACACACCAATTATTGAATCACTGCTGTAATTAAGATTCACCTATAGCAAAAATAATCAACTTAAAGGTCACGGTACAATATTTATTACTTGATAAAATTATTAATAAATAATATATGTCTATCTAAAAATAAGAATACAACTAATATTTACTACGAGGTCAGTATATCAATAAATCATTTTTATAAAATGTTTAGTAGAAACTAAATAAAAATAAAATTGTTAAAAATTGTATAAAACTTGCATTCTTGCAAACGACTTTACTCTTTAAGTTTCACTAGTTTTTATTAATCAAGTCTGGTTTAAATTTATTTAGAGTATTTATCGCAATATAATATATATATATATATATCTTATTTGAATAGTAATCTTTCTTACCACCGCGTAGTATCATTAACTATTCGCTTAACAGAAAGAGCTCATCTTCAAGCATTTCAAATGATATTGAAAATTAAACTTTCGGCGTAGGCGTTATGACAAAAATGCTATTTGAAAATATATTTTTTACATGGATAATAAGTTTAAATAAAGTATAACAAGTAATCACAACTTACACTTCTCCCCCCCCCCCCGAAAACTTATCGAACGTTATTCAAAGTAAAAAATACTTATTTTACAACAATAATTGCTAAAATCTTTAAACATAACAAAACATTAATTTTTTCCTTGAGATCTAGTTAATAAAATTATAATCTATTTCATACATGAAAAAATATTTCTCGTTTCACCATTTTCGCTACTTCTGAATGAAGCTATTCTGCAATGCGTAAAGTTAATACATATAGCAGCATACGATAAGTTGCAAAGTGAAAATGTAATAACTCTTCAATAATATTTTACATTGAAAAAATATCAAAATTGATATTAAAAACGTTATTGATAAATTTGAGAATAAAAATATGTTTATTGTATTATAATAAATAATAAAATATTAATAAATTATGTTATAAATTAATGACTTTTAAAATGCATAAAATGTATAGAAATTAATAAGTATTAAGTTTTATTTTTAATTCAACGGTAATTCGAGAAAGTAAAAATGGTTTTGCAAAATATTTCCCATTTTTCCCTAATTTTTTTCCCCCAATTATTAAAAAAAATGTAAGAAGATTATTTATTTTTAATTCCCTATAAACGCTACAGCTAAATTTACTTTCTTACCAGAAAGATATTGAAGTTGAAGTTTGGTGCATTTCTACTACTACAAAAGATTATCACTAATGAGTAATGATAAACACAAAAATGATTAATTCATTAAATACCCTATATAAGTCATCATAATGGATGTGTTAAATTTGAATACAAAAAACTATTAAAACTATTTTGAGAGGAGACAGTGCTTTGTGCTTTTATCATACGTAATCATATTCTTTAAAATATATAGCTATATTAATAATTATTATTGTAATTTATTTTATTATTAGTAATACACTGGTACAATATAGTATAAACTACAAATAGGCAATATTATAAAACAAATTGTTATTATTATTATTCATTTAAATATTTAAAAATGTAATTGTTTTAAAAAAATATAATAATATATTATCCGTAAAAGTTTCAAATTCCTACGAAAAATATTTTTGAATTACAACGATATTAATTAAATTATATTTTTATCACACTTTTATCAAACATAATTTGTTTTGCGCTTACCTAGTAATTACCTAGCATACACCAATACAAATATAAATATGTAAAAGCATAAAAAAACCAATTATACTATAGGTATGCAATGAAATAGCGATTTCGTCCGAAAACACTTGTCTGATTTTCGCCGAATGAACAAATTTTGATCTCCACCAAAAAACGTCCTTCACAAATGCCTACGATGGCTGATGTGTATACTATTATATATAGATACTATGTTCTTTCAAGTTTCAACCCACTATTTAACTGAATCCTACACACACGCATAAATGTATTATGTATACATAAATATACCTATATATTATATATAATATATATTACAATAATCAGGTACATAGGTAGTTGACAACCGACTGTTGCATACTTATACAATATGATAAAATGGTCAATAAAAGTGAAACAAACTTGACATAATTTATAAAAACAAAAATAATAATAATAAACAATGTATACCGTAAGGGCCACCCATGGATATACTCGATGAGTTATTAAACGGTAGATATAAAATACAATTGAGAACCTTAACCTGTCATGATCTACCAACCAGATAATCTCTATAATGTATATTGTCCATGCAATTGTGTACGTTGAGACGTTTTTTTGATATGACACACAGCAAAATTATATTTTAAAAATACTGTGGAAATATTGTTTTTTGAAATTCAAAAATATTATGATTTAGATCAATGGTCGGAAACCTTTTTAGACTTTCGGTCCACATTCACCAATTTAAAAATGTTGGGATGCCAAACAAAAATAAAAATATTATATTCTTAAATTATTTATTAGGAAAAAAAATATTGCCTAAAATTTTAAAATGATGAAATGTATAAACAAAAAATTCTTTGTTCTAAAATTTAATGCGATGAGCTGTATACATAGCAGCGTGGGCCGGATTTTGGGTTGTCAGAATGTTTTGAAATATTGTCAAAATATTTAATTACTAAATTAATTTTAAAACTGATTATGTACATCTATTTTTTTACTTCCAAGTAAAACTATTGGACATTGGTACTTATACAAACACATTTTGTTTAATCCAAATGTATTTAACGTCATATTATAAAATAATACGCAGAATTTGAGCCAAATATTAAACCATTATTCATGTAGCAACTTCATAAGTATCGCCTGAAGATGAGCTTATAGCACTTTATAAGTGCTGTCGGTTTCGTTTTGGTTTAAATTTAGCCTGCTGAAAGAAAATATAGAAATTATGTTTGTCGAATTAATTTAAAAGTACTGATTCCGAAATAAGACAAACATTGAAATATATTTTTTTTTATCTCTATTTTTTCCCGAAGAAGTTGAAAATTATCACATGATTGATTTAATGAAATTAAGATACAAAAATTTACAAAATTCCGCAACGTATTTATTTTAAAATAACCCTATAATAAGCAATAATAATTAAGGACCACACTAGTATAAAGTAATTATAATATAATACATAGACATAAAACCATTATGGCTAAGTCATTTAAAGTATAAGTACGATGGCTTTTTATAATATTTCAATTTAATGCAGATATGTTTCCCATGATTCTTAGCGGCGATCTAAACATAGATTTAAAATCTACTTTATAACCAATACAGTAATAATTTAAAAAACAAAAAGCGGGTAAGTGGGTATCGCTCTGCTGTATATTAGGGGGTGGTATTTTAAAACAAATAGTATAGTTACAATATGTTACTATAGTTACTTTATAGTATCTGTTTATTAATAAAAAAAGTATTTGGCAACATACGCATAATGAGGGTATGAAATTTAATTTAAATTTTGACATATTTCGTATAAATTCGAACTTTAAACACTTATAAAAAAAAATTGTGACTAACGATTTAGGATTTTTTTTATCACTTTAAGAACAACTTATAAGAAACCTTGTATTAAATTTTCACCACCCAAAAAATTTTTATCGGCATTTGAAGAAAAAAAACTTAGAAAGTCGAAAATTTCAATTGACTATAAGTAGCTTAAAAATGATCAAAATATTTTGAAAATTTAACTGTAAAGAGATAACCATAATATAAACATTAGATGAAAATTTCAAGTATTTACAATAATTCGTTTTTGAGTAACAGCAAAATCAAAAAATCGATTTTTTTTGAAAACTATTTGAAAATGTTTACTTTTGACCCCCCAAAGTACCAACTAGATGAATTTTCCTTTTCAAAGAGGGGCTGAAGTCAAAAATCGGAGCATTATTACTGCTCCAAATGTTGTCGTCAGACACAAAAAAAAAACACACATCATTATAAAAGCAATACATTCTTCACTCCGTTCAGAATCTAAAATAATAATATTATAATAACCAAAAACGTATCTACGATTTCTCAATTATTCTTGCCGAAAAAAATATCTAGTACTTATAAGTTATAGTAGCATTATACTATACTATTTTGTACCTATATAAAGTTATATATATTTATATATAGTTTTAAGTAAATACATTTTTCAATTAGGTACCTCAGTACCTATAATGAATCATGAATATGTAATACTAACTAATAATGATCATCATGTCGCAGAAAATTTGAAAATATCGTAAACGCTATCGTCTAAACACAAATGATGTTCTTAACTTTAAGTTTGATTGATTTAGCTGAATTCAAATTTCCCATGTATGTGCACGTTGCAGACATCCTCTTACTAAAATATTATCTTGATCAGAGATATGTATTTCATATTTATTTTTTTGACATATTATTTTATAGTAAATTCTACAAAATAATGATTTTGACATGTAATAATATGTGTATAATTGATGCTACATGACGTTTTATACTATAATATAAACGTTTAAATCTATATGGAATACAGTCATATATACTCATATAGGTACTTCGGTGAATCCTATATTAATCTATAACAAGTAACAATTAACGAAATCATTAACAGCGTTTGTACAACGCTAGCTGTTTCGTACGCTGTTGTGTATAAAACCTACCTACATTTATTAAGTAATTGTATTTAAGTTTGTACTAATCATCTATTATCATGCGCCGGGAAGAAATATTACTTTCTGTGCTGTCCATAGATAATTATGCTGGACAATTTTATTCTATACAAATCACCAAAACGATAGCACCGAAAAGTTCTAAATCCACCATGCTTCGTGGATTGTTTATACCTACATAACAATTGCAATGCCTAACTATATGCTTACTAAGTTATCAACAATAATTGATGAATAAATGTTTTAATCGATTAAAATAATAAAAATAAATGTATTTTTATACATAATAAAATATATTTAAAATTGTACAGAAATCCGCGAACTGATTTCTTTTATTATCACACATTCCAATATTGCTACATTCCGCGTGGTATGAGTTAGTCTATACGTACATTCGTTTTTGGGGCTACAGCACTTAGTTTAAGCGTACAAGATTTCAACGCTGTTTGATGCCCGATGATTTTTTTTATATCCCTATATAAATATATATATACACCTATATACTTATATAGTCATAGTTTTTGCTCGGCTTATAACAATAGTCACTAACGGTAGTTCAATCCTTTCTTTAACACCTTCCATAGAATATCGTTGACTAGTCAAGTATTTTCCTATTATTTCTTATCCTCCCCGGTAATGGTCCAAGAGTTCCTGCTTTTGCTTCCTCCATCAATATAGCCACATATTTGGTCACGGCACCCGGTAACCACTTTCTCTAAAAAACGGTTATAAACATTTTATAATATTTAGTTGCATAAATATTTTGTATCCCGCATTGCTCCATTAAGACATTAGGCATTAAGTAACAATATTGCAATATTCGCCAATATTGTATACAATTATTGAAATTATTGGAAACAATTTTACTGATTTTATTATTACATTGAATTCCTACTGATAATATGGTTTCTTTAACACAATAATCAAACTAAAATAACTTATACGAACACAAAAAAGCATTTTACATAGTCGATATTGTAATTTTATAGTTGTTAACTATAAATAAAGTAGTGTAAATGGTCTCATCTTATTCATCTTAATATGGTTATTATTATACTTAGGTAGGTCGTACTCAGTAAGTTAAAGTTGATCACCTCGCTAAAATAAAATGTCTATTTCATTATTTAACTATCATTTTATATACATAGGTATCTAATAAAAATCATTCAGAAATATATAAAATTAAAAATTATTTTAATACCTAATTAACAATCATGTGTCATGACACGCATGTGTAATAAGTAATAGCTAATAATTCAATAACACTTTACACTAGGTATAGGTACACTTGTCACTTACTCCATAGTTTTCCAAGTTCAACAAATATCCTTTATGTTTGGGTGTTTTGATTGGTGCTTGAATGCAATGGTTGTGGCCTAGAATGACGGGAGGATGAATAGAAGACAAGAATATCATTCTGTCATTAGCCACAACTTTTTCCAAGGATTCATCTGGACGTAATATCCTGGAACAACATACACATTTTTTTTTCTTTCGCCGCCGCTTCTTCTTAATAGCATTTTTATTTTTGTTTTTTGTGTTGGTTAAAAGTTTGGCTTGATCTTCATTAATCAATTGTTCCGACATCGTTTTATAATTTATTATTTGAGAAATTTAATTTACTTTACATTTAACGTTTATAAAAATAGTTTTCGAATTTAATTATTTAAATTAAATATTTGTTATTTACATTTATGAAGCGTTGCTATATAAAATCGAGTCTAAATTACCTATATTATATTTTATAGTTGATAACGATATGTATTTTAAATAACTACCAAAATATTTATTTAATTACCTACCGATTATTTGTTTTGTTATAATTTATACAATATACGTTTATATATACAATAGGTTGGTACCTAATAGGCACCCCCGTGGTATATTGCTCAGCACGTTTTAAGATGTAGGTACTGGTTAATAAACAAGAACCCAACAGAAAATTATTTTTAATGTCCATAATCTGTTTATCTTCAAATATGGCTTATGGGAATCGCATCTAACGCCCAATCACCATTAACATAGTTTATTATTGCAAAATTTAATTTTTTTACAATTTGAATTTTGATTTCTTGGTATTCATATCTGTCATAGATAAATAGAATAAGTTACCAAATATCGAGTAAACAAAACCTTCACTTCAAGACGTTATACATTTTCATCAAACTTCACTTAATAATATGCAGGTTGATATTATGTAGTATACCTACTAATATAATGGACCCAAAAATTATAAGCACAAGTTCGAAAATTTCCATGTATAAAATAATAATGATTTTATTTTTACCTAGGTAGGGATAATTATAGGGACAACAAATAAAAAAAAATATAAATTAATTTATCATTACTTAAAAACGATATTTCTATTTTTTGCAGGGGTGTTTATTTTAAATATTAAGAATTCTAATGTAAATATTAACTTAATTTTCATCTAAATTGTATGAATTAATTAATTGTTTTCAGAATTTTGTTTAAGACAAAATAATTAATATTTGTACCATAATGATATTATGTACGTGCATGCTCAGCTTATATTTACACAAAAATGTATTCACTTGTACTTATAAAATTGCCTATATTGAACTCCTCAATAGTCATATTTCCTTAAAATATACTTACAACCTATGGCACATATTATATTAAATGGATATAAGAAAAATAACCATATTTTGTACTTATTGATAATTATTATTATAAATGATTTTTATAATATCATTTATAAAAACCCATAAAAAATAAATAAATTCATTACTTACTTAAAATGCATTTAAGATTTTTCATAAGTACAACACTTGCACAGTATAGAAAAAAAGTTCATATGAATACAGGGGCGAACTGGTGCAACATTTCGGGCCGGTAAATCTATATTTGACCGGCCCTTGCAATTTCTCGTCATCACAAAATATAAAAATTCAAATATACCAACGTTATATTTAATGAAAAATGCATCATATTTTCAATTTTCTCAAAAAACAACTTAAAATTCTCAATATTTTTAGTACATTATATATATTATTATTATCTGAAGACCTGAATAGTATAGGCTAAAAAGTATAATATATTACTTATTTATAATTACCTATATTACTAGATTAGTATTAAAATTAGGTATAATAACACATATTGTAATACTAATGTGAAAGATATTTCAATAATTAAATATTCTTTACTTTTTTACATCTATATTTTAACATTTAATTAAACATTTTGATAGGTTAGATAAAAAAGTTTTTTTTTTGCATATTAGTACATATTTTGACTTCAGAGAATATTTCAGAATATTTTAGTTTATGGTACATAATACATATTATAGAATATTTTAGCATATTTCCGTTATATTTGATATATTGGATTAATTAAAGGATATTCAGCATATATTAGACAATAATCACGGACCGCCGTACTAACTTTACTCCAGAAAATTTGGAAAAATATATTATTGTACATTCCTTTAAAAACATTATAGGTGGTAATATTTTTTTTTTATGTTAATATATTGCATAATGTAACATAAGATATAATTATATAAATTTTAATAAATTATAAATTCATAATCATAATCAATAATCATATTGGATTTTTTTTTTTTTTTTTACTCATTTCTTATTAGTTGGTATTATCAATATTTTCAGAATATTTTGAATATTTTTGGGAATATTTCATCAATTTTAGCTACATATAAGTATCATCTTTTAAACGTTTTAACAGAACATAAATCCAGACTTGACTAATAACTAATAATTATATAATAATAACAAATTATTTTTGAGCAGCGGCCCACCAGGAAACTTCCCGGTATCTCGCCGGCCCAGTCCGCTCCTGTGTGAATATCATTGTATTACTAACTATATAGCCTTTTGTTATAACTTAAATTGGTTAATTAATAAAATGTCAGATATAGTCTGTGCATTAAATACAAGTAAGATTGATACAAGTAAGTTGTAGTTTGAGGACTTTTAATCTGAAAAGGGCTTAATACCATTAATTGATTTTTTTAAATTGAGAATGCAAAATTATTTGGATTTTTAGTAAATTTAATTTAATTTACTTACTAGTTACAGACTGCTAATTTGTTAAATGAAAAAAGATACTGAAGATCAAATAGTATTCTATCTTAAACGTCTTCTTACAATAGTTGTTAAAATTAATACAAATCGAATCATAAAAATGAAAGGTTATGTATGAAGTAACATGGGTTTATTTTATATACCACGTCATATAATTTAATTGAATCTTATTTTAAGTATTATAAATATATGTTTATCCCAACTTTGTCAGAATTATCCACATTAAAGCCAATATATAAAATCATTTAAATCTACCAATGTAATAAGAGTAGGGGAGTAGTTTTAGAGAAAAAATAAAAGTATTAGAACAATTAGTAAATATAATATTTTTCTGTTGTTCATAATTAATAATAATATTTTTTGTCATCAGGTAATTGCATCTTACTAATTTTACATTAAACAGAAAAATTGTGACTTTTTAGTTTTTTAATTCAATTCATATTCATGAATATTCATCAAATAGATACCAGTATTTTTTTCACAACTTATTGAATACTTATCTAAAATTATTATAATTTATATAAGAGTTGCACAATTTTCACATAAAATAATCACTTAATACTTAAATCATATTCACCATTATCAAAAAAAACTCGTACAGTAATAAAACCAATATTTTCAACTCAAAAGGTATTTTGAGTATGGAATACATAATATTTTTTTTCAAATACAATTATGTATAAATTACAAATAATTGATAAATTTTTACCAATAATTTGTTAAAAATAATAATATAAGGAAAATTATTTTGGGTATTATAAATTTAAATATTTAAAATTTAAATTTAAATATCAAATAATATAAATAAATTATAGCAAGAATATCAAAATGTGATTAATTTTTCATTAGAAAAAAACAAATAAAATAAATAAAAATTCAATAATATTTGAGTTTAAAAATGAATGAATGAAAAAATGACATATTTTATTAATAAATGTACTCTGAAAGTTGTTGATATTATTTATTATATTTTTAAGATTTATGATCTTTAACCTTCGTATAGATACATTTAATATAATTAATATTATAATGGATACAGTCATAATGGTGATGGTATATACAGTAATAACAACCTCAAATTTATGTATATTTTAATTGAATACAGTTAAAATATAATTCTAATTATTAATTATTTATTTTCTAAATAACATTTTTAAATGTCACATTAAATAATACAATGGTTAATATTTTGTTTAAATACTGATGAAAATATTGTTATAAAATCCACAAAATATGTAGTAAAGTATGCACGAACAGTAATGGATTATTATAGTCTTAATAAACTATACTATTGTGTATTAATTTAGTAGGTAACATATTTTTTGCCAATTACACACAAATTTATAACAATTATAAGTTTACAATGAATATTAAATTAGTTAATAGTCTAAACTTAAAACTAAAACTACAAATAATAATCAATTTTAAACTATGACTTAGTATTAAAAAGTCAAATTAATTAATAGATAATAAGTTTTTGCCTATATTTCATGAAAACAGTTAATTTCTAAAGGCTAAATTCAATTAATATGGTTTATTAAAAATAACAATAATTCTATAAAAAAAAAAAGGAGTTAAAAAGCTTCCATATAGTTTTTAAAATTTAAAGATATTATTACAGTAATTATATTAATTAACTTACATATTATAGTATATCATTTTTAAGGAAAAAACCCCAAATTTTCTATATATTTGTACTCGCATAATTGATATTATTAACAGTTAGGAAATGATAAGTACAATTCATTTTTAAATCAACTACTGATATTTTAGAAATAAAAAAATGATAACAAATATTTTTATAGTTTATGTTGTGAAAATATAATTATTATACTTTACTCATAGGTATTAAAGATATGAATAAACTGTCAGATAATAAAAAAATTATCTTAAAGTATAAGGAATTTAATTTAACTTTTGCTCATCAGAAAATGTTACCAATAAATAATTAATACATTCATAATACATACATATATTTTTAATTAAACTTTAGCAACTATAACCATAAGCTGAGAGATATATTTTGTTACTGTAAAGTATGATACGTTAAATTTTTTGAAACATGTATTATCATATATGAAACATAGTTTTGTTGCTAAGAACTTGGGTGGTCATTGTCATCTATCCAAGAGCAATCAATATTGGATAGCGCTTAACTGCAACACCATTCAGTAGCTGCAGCCAAACACATTATGCCTAATTTGTTTAATATGATTGAAGGAATAAATTAATTCTTAGTCAAATATACTATAAATATATTATCTCATACCTATAATACCTAATAATATATAATTGTATTTAAACACATTTCTTTATTTTAAATAATTTATTTATAAATACATTTTAAATGTAAATAACGATAATATGAAACATTACATTTTCATAATTTATGTTACACTTTAATAATTTAAGTTAGAAAAACAGTAATGAAAATCATGAACATTTTTGTTTTTTATTTAATTAATTAATTTTATGAAAATAATTTTGTTACTTGAAAAATTATTAATATTTTTTAATAACATCATTTAAAACAAAGGGTAGTTTTTAATTTTTTTTTATACATGTTTAATTATTACTTGATAAAATAGTTTAAATTAGATGTCATTAATAAATAATTAAATAAAAAGATATTTAATATGTCCGTAGTATATAAACTTGTTTATATTATGATATGATAAATATTATTTACCAATAACAGGAACATTAAAATGAGTTATTACGGTGCGAGCGTGTTCTTTGGGATAATTCACATAAATTAAATACTTAATGAAATATGGTAATAATAAATAAACAAAATATTTAAAAGTAGTTTAAGTTACTTTATAAGTAACCTAAAACTTATTCAACTAGGTAAATAATTTTAGAATTACAAATTATTAATATTGAATATAATTATCATAAAAATGATTCAATAGAGATTCTGCAGTCACTTTGTTATTGTTATATTTATATTTTAGCAGCAAAAATGTCAATATTCTATTAAAAATTGTTTTAAATCATGACAACTAAATTTATGTATATTAATGGCATGCAACAAGATTATATTGTAAAATTAGAATAAATATTAAGTTAATCTTATTTGAGGTTTTTAGATATATATGTGAAAATCTATTATATAATTGAATGGGATGAAATTTAGAGGAATACTATTAATGGACATCAATATATCTATAAAAAGATACATATTGAATCAATTTAATAATTTTGTTGGACTTGATTACCATAGATAAATGAGTATCATCAGTTAGGAGACCATGGTATATTGGAATGCATCTGGATAGTGATTTCAATAAAATCACTTGGGAACCAATAAATTAATTTTAATTGGTTTTAGTGAATTCTAAGGTTGTGATATACATATGTATACATCTATATATATATGTGTATATTTTCCACTAATGTTGTATATGTTTCATGGCTCTAATGTGGATGCTGTAGTTTTCATTTGTTCTGCTGGTGCCCTATAACAAATAATTGAAAATAGTTATTAAAATAATAAATATACATGCATTTATAAATCAATTTCAAACATTAAATTTAAATACAAAAAGATTTTAAATATTTAACATAAAGTACATTTGATTTTAACGTGCAATTTTTTGAATTGAAATTTTTTTTTTAAAGTTTCTACATTTAATATTATTGTAGTAAAATACATTTTGGGTTACTACAAATGAATTATAAAAACTAAATCTATAAGAATACCAAAATCCTATTTATCTATTTATGTGGAATGATTGGAGCGGATGAACTACCAGTAAAATAAGCAACAATAATACACTTTAAAAATTTAGTACAGTTTGCCTTAAGTGGGACGCCACACATCTGGATCTTCCATTAAAGTTGTGTGATGTCCGCCCATGGGTTGAGAGATGTTATCAACGGGAGAAGCAATAGCTCCCATGTCTTCCCTAGATCCTCTATTTAGTAGTAAGTATTGTAACAAACACAAAAAAAAAAGCCAGTGTTCTTAGAACAATTATAATCAAACACAAAGTATACAAATATTTAACATATTATTTATATAGTTATTATAAAACGTGTATGTAAAACATAAATAATAACTTACTTTTTTCCAATTGACATGAGACCATACAATAAACCAGTACAAAATACTAAAGCACTGGCTATTAATGTACTTGGGCCAAAACATAAAAGCATTGGTACTAAGGATAGCCTGAAAATTAAAATGTAATTTAATGTTAGATTAAACAATATTTCATAATTTAACATCAATTATAATTTTTTAGAGTTAATAATGCATTAAATAATAATTAATACAAAGATATTTAATAAATATAGGTGTTGTTTCTTACCCAGCGTATACAATAGCTCTAGTCCAATAGGGTTTATTTTCAGCAACATCACTGACTTTCTGCATATAATCAATAAACACACATAGAAAAGGTGCTTCTAACGCAATTAGTAAAATACCGAGAAGTCTAAAATTACACACAATTTGATTAATATAAGTATAAAATTTACAAAAACATATTTAATAATTACTACTTGATAAACATACAGTTGTAAAATTCCACCAAATAAACAATCTGTGTTTAAAAAAATTAATCCCAGTCCATTCCAAATACCAGTGAATAAATTAACTGAAAAGATATAAAAATTAATAATAATAATAATTTAAATTATCTATATTTAACAATTATTAGCAATGATACATACCAATGCCAGCAAATGTTCCTAATGTTCTACTACCATATTTTAAATGCCAAGGAATTTCATCCCTATTTTCACCTTCATCGCTAGCCCTTTTCCAAAGATTTGTGACTTTATCTCCCATAGACTATTGGAAAAAAAAATATTATTAAATAAAA
This sequence comes from Schizaphis graminum, assembly GCA_020882235.1. NCBI lineage: Eukaryota > Metazoa > Arthropoda > Insecta > Hemiptera > Aphididae > Schizaphis > Schizaphis graminum. The sequence goes on along the minus strand of JAJFBB010000014.1, from coordinate 72,627 downwards.
CAAACTATAACATAATTATACATAAATTAATTTACATGAAATATGATAGGTATTATTAAATTTAAAAATTATACACGTGTTTTTCTAAATTGCTTAACCATTATGTAATATACCTATGTAATATAATAACATAGACCAATAGTAAAAAAATGCAATACTCGTATTATGATATAATATTCATCACACTCTACTGACTACTATAGATAAGTGTTGTGTTACCTACATCAAGTTTTTTTACCAGATAAAATCAATATATATAATTTCTAATTATAATGGCTGTTGTACAAAATTGAAATATTAAAGAACAATGATTACCTATTTTAATTAAATTTATTTTTATGATGGTAAAGTGAAATTGTACATCAGTTCTTCTTTAGAACTTAATATTTCACACAAAATTTTAAAGTAATTAATTCTTATTTAAAATACATAATCTAATATATATAATTTTACTTAAAGCATAATAGAATAATATATATATTATATAATATATTATATATACATTATGCTTTAAATAAAGTCATATAAAAATAACAATTATTTTTGTATAAAAAAATATAGGTACATTATATCCACCCAATTGAAGTTAATTACAATAAAGAATAAACTCCGACAAAAAGTTTTTTAACCTTACGTACAAACATATTTTTATTTATTGATCTGAAACAGAATTTATTTTTAATTTGTTCTATTCTATAATTTGAAGATGTTATATTCAAATTTTACCCATATTTTCTAACTGAATACTAAGGCATAACATATCAAATTTTACTTTAAGAAGAATCCATTTTACTCAATTAATTTTAATATTTAAGTACATTAACCTATAATCAAGTTGAAAGGTTAAAATATTATTTAGGGCAGTTCAAAAGGTGTATTTTTGGTATTTTAATTTTGAAGTAATTTATGAGTATTTTAAAATTTATGACTTAAAAATGCTTATAATTTTCTTTAAAAATACAACATCATCATAAACATATTCTTACTTTTAAAAATGATAATAGGTCAATCCAATTTAATATTAAAAATAACAGAACAAACAAATTCTTTTTAACGTAAAATTTATTATGTAACGTATTAGTAAGATGGAGATAGTCAATACATGCTGAATTATTATGTATAGTTTTCAATTAGTCTAATTAATTTTGTGATAACAAAATATATTGGTCAATCAAAATATACATTTATTTTGACTAAGTATTCCTTCCAAGGTTACCTCTGATAATTAACAGAATAGAAGTATTTTAAATACTATTATTTCGATATTATTCAAATCTTTTGGTATAATTTTAACAGAATACAATTTTTAATTACAAGCCAGTAAGTGAATTAATTGAAGGTTTATAATAATATTTAACTAAAGATAAAATTTAATAATCAAAAATCTACTTTGTTCTAAATATTGTGACTACAATGATATAAGAAATATAAAAATGAACAGCAACATTTTTACTTTAAAATGCATTATTAATATGTACTTTAAAATGCTTCAATAATTATTTTAAACAAATTCCTCATTATTAAATTTAATTGTAATATAAATACAATGTGATTCTTTTATCATAAAACACTTAATACTTAATATTTCAAAAGTAGTCATGTTTTTGAAAACATTTTTTTACAAAGTTTCAATTTGTTAAAAAGGGTACATTTTTATTAAAAAATAATATTTTTAAATATTTTTGAAGTTTTTTACTTTTTTGAATGACAACAGAGTTTTAATTACATATTCCAAAGCAGAATAATTTTTTGGGTATTTTATTGATACATAAAAATCAAATTTAGGGCGAGAAGTTTATGAGTTATACGTATTTTAAATTTAGACAAGCGGAGTAGTGGACAAACATTTTGCAGGGTAACCCTGTACCACTCCACTCCACTTATATAAGGATAAAAATTATTTAAAAATATAATTTTTTTAATAAAAACGTAGTATTTTTAACAAATTGAAACTATTTAAAAAAATGTTTTCAAAAACATGAATACTTTTTGAAATAATGAGTGTTTTATAATACAAGAATAATTATACAGTGTATAATGCAGATATGACAAAAATAAGATAATTTTATTTTTAATTTTATCTATTGTTCAATATGATAGTGATTATAATTAACAAAAATTAAAATTTTTTTACTAAAATAAAAAACTAACAAATTTAACATGTATTATTCATCAATTTTCACAGGATATTTTCAAAGTGTTCCAACAAAAATTATAAATACATATTTTTTCTAAAATATGATAAATTAATTAATCTAAACAATACATTTATTTCACATGATTTCTGGCATATTTTATTTTACATTATTTACATATTTCATGAATTTTATTAATAATACTAAAAACTAAAATGATTTGTCAATTTATATTATCAAAATTATTAGTAGTTTAGTAATATTATACTTTGATAATATTAGTGCTCATAAAAATATAGTGTGTATGTATAACATTTAATGACAAATTTATCTTAATGACCATAAATTAATTATCACATACCTATCTGTTTTTATTTGGCAATTATTTAACAAATTTTGATATCAAAATGAACAGAAAAACTGATAAAAAAATAATTGTATTTATTATCATTTACAACAGCACTTACAGTATTTAAATTGTATGATAACTTCTTAATCAAAGCAACTTAAAAAAAAAACAACAAAATAATGCATAAAACATCTACTAAAATTTAAATTTTAAATTTTATTCTTGATTATTCTATCAATATTTTTTTGATTGACAATAATTTACTTTGTTGCATTGCATATTAATATGAAGTATGGACCAACAACATCTTGCGATGTAGAATGCTCATTTAACAGATATAAGCTCACATTTAAGTGTTAAGATAGAATATATCAATATATTTTCATTTTTTTAAACTTAAAACATTAAATGGTTAGCCATTGTTTTACTTTGCATTATTAACATTATTAAATATTTGAATCAACTGTATTTCTTGAAAATAAAACAAAAATATTATATTAAAAAGTAATGCATTTAATTCATTTTAACATATATTAAATTACATATTTATTATTTTGGAAATTTTAATTCTAACTCTATGATTATAATTATATTCTCAATTTAAGACATTTTTCACTGCTCTCAGGTTACAGAATAATTAAATGTATTTAAATTTACTTTAATTAATAATAGAATTAATTTATATTTATTATTATTGTCACAATTTTGTAATTGTTTCAAATTAAAATTAATAAAAGGTTACAAAAGTTGCACCTTTAAAATTTTAATTATTTTTAGGCACAACAAGATAAAAGTTTAATAGAAATACAATACAAATATAATTATATATAATATTATATTACATTAAATATAAACTATAGAGAAAAATTTTAAGTATATTAAGTATTGATACAATAATATCAAACGCTCTTAAATTGTAATAAGATTCTGATAACTAACAAAAAGGTAGGCAATAACAAAACTAGAATAGTAGTAGAAATATAAACTTATTCCCAAACTATATTTCTTAGTACTAAAACATCATCTGACTATAATAGTTTAGTAAATTGACATATAATTAAATTTAAAGATAAGAACATTATCTGAGTTTGTAAGTTGACTTTTTAAAAAATTAAAATTTTTTTATAATAATAATAATAATGAACGTTTTAAATTATATTTTACTCATAATTTGTATAAAAATGAACAAATTGTAAAACAGGTAATGTACAACACAAATAATTTTCTGAGTTAACGACTCATTCAGCTGAACAAAAGTTTGCTACAGTGGGTGTAGTTCAGTAACTGCAAGTTTAAAAACAATTTGGTATTTGGTATTTATCTAGTATTTATAATTATTATATTTTAAACTGAATTAAATGTTATTAACACGTCCTATAGATAAGATAAGTAGCAACTAACATTAATTAATTATTACCAACATCAAAATAAAATTTTAAAAATACTCAATTACCCAAAAATATGCATCAGTAAAATATCTATAAATAAAATGTTACAGACTAACATTAAACAAAATTAAAAGTAAGCACATAAGGAAAATAGCAATTCTAGTGTGATATCAAGGTTTATAATAAAATTACCTACAAAATTTGGTTTATATGCACTATAGAACAGTACTTCTTAAACTGTTTTATAATTTAGCCCTCTTAATTTAATATATAATCATTATGGCCCCCTAAAATTTTTTTTGTTACTATCAAAATTGTTAAAATAATAAAGATTATTTCTTTCCTAAACTTAACTAGGTATATTATTTTTAGCTATGTAGAACACATATTAAAACATAATATACATTAAATATATTATAAATAGTAGGTGCATACACATTTTTGAACTCCTTTAAATAAAACTTCACAATAAATTTTTACATTAAAAACACATAGTAATTATTAACTAGACAAAATTATATTACATATTTTTTAAAGTTAATATAATGAGCGACCTTATATATTTTTACACAATAAATCAATGATCAGGGTGATATATAAACAATGATATTTGCTATTACAATATTTTCTGAGGTATGATCTAAGTTTGTTCATAATTGTAAATGCAAAATTACAGAGATATGTCAATGAAAAATGAGTTAATATAAGGTCTAATTTTGAAATTAATGGATACTCTTGCTATAGCCTTAACTAAAATTCCATTAATTTTTTTTTGTGAATTGCGGTGTCAAGTGTGAAGTCTGCTGTGTTTTAAGTGAGATAAACTCGTCTGATATAATAATAATTCTATTATAATTAAATAACTGACTTTTAACTTTTGATAATCAAAAATAATTATGATTTTGCTTGTTCATAAATGCATTTAAAAGTAGACAAAACAAAATAAATACCTATTTTCTTCTTATAAAATACATAAATTATATAACCGAGGATATAACACTGTGTCCCACGCTTGAAATCCATTGTTATAGAGGAATGATGTGTTCAAATTTGTATGGTTGTAATATTTATTTAATATTAGTTATTATACATTGATAATTGATATTTACAATTTACAGATTATTATTTACATATTATAATGAAATATGACCCGCTGTCTGTTACTATATTTATTATGATACAACAAGATGTACACCATTAATTTATAAAAATTATAGATTTATTATTATTTTCATCAACTTTGTTGATAGTTACAGTAAAACATATTTATTTATTTTACTCATCAAAGGGTAATTGATGCTATTGTTTGATCAAATACTATAAAATCAATAGTTGATTTTGTAGACAAAACAAATTAGTATAAAACACATTTTAAATTTAGAAATGTATATGAATAACTTAGGATTTATCCAAATTAGGTACAACATAAAATATTTAATTAAATAACAATGATATTATCCAGAAACTATGTAACATACCAAATAATAGTAATCAAATATGACATAGTATTAAAAATGTGATCTATTTAAATATAATTATATTTCTCCTTAGTACAATCAGTTATTACTTTTGGTATTGAATCTGTAGACAGACTTTTAAACCCTATTTCACCAAGTTAAAAACAACTTTAAACAAAATTATTAAATATCAAAATTTAAATATCAAAATCTTTATATAATAGAATTAAAGTTCCAAAGACTTTTACGTTTTACGTATTTAATTTGGATAAGCTTTTTTAAAAAAATGTATAACTTTTAGCATAAAATTAAAAATTATATTTGTACTTGTGAGCATGAACATAATACTAGGTACCTATAAAAAATATCAATATAATTTTAACAAATTGTAAAGTCTTTTGGGCTTAAAATTTGTAGTAATATTGCAGTTGAGATATGTAAATCTCTAAATATTAATATAAACTAATACCTTGCATCCCGGACCCTAACTTAGCAGGGCCTCACGGCCCCCATGTACACTTCCAAAAATAATTTAAATAAAATGCTTTTCAGAATTATTTGTCAGTGTAACGGGTCCAAAAAAAACGTTATTAATAATTATCATTATTTTTACTATTACTGCTGAAGTGCTGATTACAAAATATATTATGTAATAATCACTGCTATAGTACCATGAACAATATGTTACGCTGTTTCGATATGGAGCGATAAGGAATTCGGTCCATAATAAAATGAAAATGAATAAACTTTATTGTATTTTTGGATTTCTCTCTAATGAAATAATAATATCATGTAAATATAACACTATCGACTATCATCTTTTAATCACTACTATAGCTGCTGTTTGATTATTTTTATTTTGTGTAAAAGTAGAACGTACATAACAATGTAACTAGGATTCCCTTAGTTTATTATTTTTAATAAGAGCTTTGTGTGTTAATAAAGATAGTTAGGTACAAAAAATAACATAAGAAATTGAAGCATAATACATATTTTAAGAAGATAAAGTCCTCCTTATAAAATAGTTTTTACCAATATTTCAGGCCCCTTACATAGAGCGCATCCCGGGCCCTTAATGTCCCAGTCCGCCACTGATCATTACAGCTTTAAGAAAACTTTAGTAAAATTAAAATAAAAAACTATAACCTTGTAAATTAGGTACCTATTTTTTAAGTTCTTCTCACTTCCATCATAAGCATTACTTTAAAGAAAGTGACTTAATTGTTGTGCTTTAGTTAAGCAATATGCGCATTAACACTTTATTTTATAAACATATGAAATCTCGTGGGTATAAGTGTATAACATAGGTAATGCACTTTTTCAGAAGTTATTTTGTTACATCTCAAACTATTTATCGTTAGAGTATGAGTAGTTTGGTATATTTTTTCAACATTAAACAACTTGCCATCTGGTGAAGTTAGTAAGCCAATGTCTAAGTTTAACATATATTAATCATTTTAAATTTAAATGAATTCATATAAATAGGTACCTATAACTTATAGGTTATACACCCACATATTTTGAACATTAGAGAAACTATTATAGTATTGATCTCACAGGTCTTAGTAAAACGTCCTAGAGAAGAAATTAAGTTTAATCAAGGTATTTTGTGGGTATAAATATATAATACTATCATGAATTTGGGTATAATCAGGGAAATTTTAAATTTTTTTTCCTCGCAGCTCATTGTCTTATAAAATTTTGCCAATGCTTGTTAACCTATTTACAGTGGATGTTCAAGTAGCTACTCACTACACTCAAAACAAAAATCAATAACCAAGTGTAATAGTAACAACAGTAGGTAATAAGTATGTACAACAATTATAATGTGGACCTACCCGAGTATCGGTAAAAGCAAATATTAATATGGACTCACCATGGTCGAATCGCGCTTGTGCGTGGGCGGGTGGTTCTAGTGGCTGGGCTCGAGTGGGCGCGCAATCGTATGCGGGTCCGTCGGCAAACGGGGTAAAAGCGGGTAGCAGAGAGATCTGAATCACCGCGGATGAGTTATTATTTTTACGGTCGTTGTGTGAAATAAAAACGCGAGTGAAACGGTTATTGGCAAAATTACAGTGATTACTATTGCAATGAGTACGGCTTGCTAAGTACTTGTGTTGACAACGGAAAAATATGTGTGATTGTGAATCGTGAACTGGACTGTGGTGGTAGTGAGGTCGTCGTCATCGACGTTATCGTTTTTATTGCCCGAGATAAGACCTCCCCGGCGGCAGCTGCTGCTGCTGCAGAAACGGCGGTGGCAGTAGCAGTAGTCGTCGGTCGTACTAGTGGCCCGTTTGCAGAAAATTGTACGCTCCTTCGAATCGGACGTCTCGCGACTGGTGGCACGTTATCAGTGCGATTACTCTTTGCTATCGCCTTAACGAGGAATTTCACCCATGCAATGCGCAATATATTATTAATAAAAATAATTATTATAAATGTTATGATATTTCGGTACACCGTCATCGTGTAAATACCCAAGTCGCAACGCATTAGATAAATATTAATAAATTAATAATAGTTATTATTGCCGATAATACAATATTACTATTATTATTCTCCGTTCGTTATCGTTTCAATCGGCTTCGCGTCGCTTTTCTCGTGTCATATCGGTTCGCGTCGACTCTATCCGTCCCGACCGACGGTAAATATAGTAATAATAATAATAATAATACTAACCGATTATTAAATTATTTTCGTGTACAATTGTAGTTATTATACATCAAATTCGTCAGTTCCACGGCGGTTTTTGTTCCCATTCATCGACGGAGGTTTCCGGTACTGCTGAGCTCTGTCACTGTTGTTGCTGCTGCCCGGCGCTCGCTCAGTGTGTTTATCGGCGTCCTGTTGGAGTTTGGTCTGAATCATTGCTACGCTGGTACCCGGCCGTCTTTTCGCCGCCAACAATTATTTTGTTCGGATTTCTCGTGAAATGGCTACGATTAACTTGGATTCCATTTTACCATGGCCGGAATACTTTAGACAGGTCTTGAACAGCACGAGTAAGGATCACGTCCATATTATTTTTCAAAATGTCTTTCCCCGCCTCGGCCGCCCGTCTCTGTACATCGCGCAATTGCGTCGTTTTTGTCGACGTAAGACTGATAGGTCCCGAATCACGTTTTTCCATCGCTTTTCGATGGATTCCGAACTGGATTTTCAAACACAAAATAAAATAATAATATTATTCTGTGTTTCAAATAACAACCTAATCGATTTAAATCTAACATTTTGTAGGTTAAGAGGCGCTATGGTTATTAGTTATTTTATGTTTATAATTATTATTATTACTTATTAATTATTATTATTGCTAGCGATATGTCATCACGTTTCATCCTCATTGCTAACATAAAATATTTAGGTATGGTGATTTAATTTCTAATTAGAGTAGATATGTGTGGTTTTTCAAATATCCGATGTAGTGGTGTTCCTGATTTGCATAGGAACATCAAGTCAAAAATACAAATGTTTTATGGACAATTAATTAAAATGCTTGTTTTTAGTTCTTACATACATTTTCTCAATTTAATGAGGTTTTAATATTATTTAAGTAGGTATTATTATTTTAATGTTTAATTGAAAAAAATGTAATGCACTCGGTGATAGTGTTATTGATTTGTTGAGTAAGTACAATACCTATATTTTTTTCTTATAGGTTGTCTACTATCTAAATGAAATAATAGTTGATTAAATAATTTATAATATTCATATGAAATACCTAATTTAATGATTATTATTCATTCTATTTATTTGTACTTTATAAAATAGCTAATTAGTTACATACAAATTTACTGTTCTATAACTCAAATCATTATCATTGCATCTACATCCTGTCTTAAAAGAGAATAATCAGTCAGTTGATCGATTGCTGTCCATTTCCCTGCATCTCCAACCAATGACCTGTACTATTAGACGATCCCAAATTAAATATAACAATATTACTAAATAGAAATATTAGTTGAAAATGTTCATACGTTGTCTTCAGAAAACATCGGCTAGCAATATTAAAGAAATTTGCTGAAGCTGTCAGTAGGTAATAGGTATGCGCGAAAAGTGATTATTCTCTTTTAAAACGGGGGGGGGGGGGGGTACAATGTACTTGTTTCATATGGCTTAAATAATTTTGTTTTCACCAAATTAAGTTATGGAAAAAACTCACAGAAAAATCTTAATAATGAAAAGATATTATAATCTCTGGACTTTGAACTAGAAAAACATAAGCATCAGTACCTAATAGATAATCAAAATTTGTGACATACACTAAATTAAAAGATAATAAAATTTTGGCTTGTGATATTGTCGTGAAATAAAATTGGTACTCAATATCACAAAACATATTTAATTAGGAAAAATAATTATCATATTTGTAAAAATGGTAAATATTATTTCTATAATAGTTATAGAGTATGTATTATATCTGTCTTACAAATGTAAAACACCAAAAACTGTTTTACACAGGAAAGAATCATGAAAGCAACGGTCATTATTAAAAAATGAAATTTTTTTGCTACTTAAAAAGGAGCACTGGCTCTGAAATATTATTTTTAATTTTTCAATATTGGAACACCAATAAAAGTTAATTTAAAAAAATGGATTTTGAAACAAGAACTCTTTTTGTATGAGTGATAAAAAAAAATTAAAAACGATATTTCTTGGATAATGTTCTCAACTATATTATATAACAATTTGAAGTCTTAACTATCACTATAGCCTGAGTGGTTCTATCCTTGACAAAACAGTTTTTAAAATATTCCATAAAATGGAGACAACACATGCGGTTTTAGCGTCATCTTAGTATTAGCATAATAATGCAATAAAAAATGCTATCTGTGAATCTGTTAAAAAAAATTTTCTTTTTCTTAAAACTTTTAAGAAATTATTTATTATCAATGTTTATTGCATACAAAATCATAGACCTTTGGGAATAATCAGAAATTCAGAAAATATTTATAACTATTTTATAAAAACATATTATCAAGATTTGTTTACTTAATGCACTTGAAAATTATTCAAATAAGTAATTGAATTTGCAATTTTTACTTACCTACCTTCTATAAATAAAAATAATAAAAATAAAATAAATAAAATTTTTAAGTACCTATCTTCTGCTTAAAAATTTAAAAAAAAAACGAGAATATTTAAAAGTTTTAAGTAATTTTATTGATATTTTTTTATAAATAGTATAAAAAGTAAAATTAAATTGCTAAAATAAACTTAAAATAAAATTCTACACTATTGACTTAAAATATTCACTGATGAATAATGTCAATTGCATCATGTTCCTTGTTATTAAATGTACTAAATTTTTTTGACTATTACAGTTAAGCTATTCGTTTACGTTATCATCCTATAAGTGTAATTATTTCATAAGTATATGTAACTCGTACATTGATATTCAAATTCTTAAAAAAAATTTAAACCCCCAATTTATCAGTGTTAAAATAAGTATACCTAATGTACAGCAATTTTTTAATTGTTTGATTTCCTAGAAAATGTCTTTTGAGAATAATACTTTAAATATTTTTACTACTTATCAAAATGTTTTAAATTCATTGAGCAGTGATATTTATTTTTATTTTTGTTACTTATTTTACCATAGAAATACACATCTATCATTCTACATTTAATTACTCTTTTTTAATAGATCAATAAACTATTTTTTAATTGTATTAGTTTATTTATGACTTGTTAACATATAAAATGTATTAAATGGATATGTCTCAAATCAGATTTCAAATATATATCTTAAGGGCAGTTAGTAGTAGAAGTATAGATAGCCATTATACAACAGTACTAAGCAGGGAATTTTATTAGAGATGCTCGAAATAGAGTTATTTAAGGACTTGTTTATAGGACTCCATTAAATAATTATTACATGGTTAGAAGTTGAAGACATTTCATCTTTATATCTTTTTAATTTTAAATTCAGTGTGAATTTTTACCTATTATAAAATTTAAAGTTAAGATTAACTGGAGTATCTTGGAGACTTAGTTTAATATTTTAATTTTGAATAAATTAATGTAAATTTAATTAATTTAAAATTCCAAAAAAATGAATTTTTAAAATGTTCATAATTTACTTTTAATTAAAATATTTAAAAAAAAAGCCCTTAATAAAAAAACTTATCTTTAAATGTTATAACTTAAATACTTGAAAAATGTAATTAGTAAAATATAAGAATACAAAAATAATAATTTTTATTTTATTTATTTAAACATGTATTATATATATTTATATATATATATATGAATTAATGCCAAGTGACTTTTTAAAGTATAAATATTAACAGGAAAGTAATAATATACAGATAAAACAATCAAGCAGTACATGATTATTTACTAATGTTTTTAGGCTTTAATCTATAAAATCAGCCTTCTGAATTTTATATATTATATAAATATTTCTACACAAACTGCCTTACCAAAAGACTTATCTTAAAACCTACATTTTTCTTGCAAAAAGTAAAATTTTCTTAGTTATTAGATTTCTATGAACACTAAACAATTCAAAAAATTTGATTTTGTTGATTTTCTGTTTAGTTTATTGTTTTTAATTAGTAAAATAATATTATAATTATTATTATATATTTTTTTCATTTTAAATAATGTATTTTTATTAGGTACAATATACCATTATTAACTATTAGAATTAATCTTCATAATAATAATTAATTGTAGCTATTATTTATGCATATTAACTATATTTAAATAAATATGATTTTGTTAACAAAGTAGTTATTCCTGCTTTTACAGGTAAACCAGCATTTTTGAAACCCATTGATGGTCCAAAACCAGAATTTAATGAAGAGTTAAATGAAAAAGTATCTTTGTATCAAGGTGATCTGACAAAATTAGCAATAGATGTTATTGTCAATGCAGCCAATTCTAAGTTAGCCGGTGGAGGAGGAGGTAAAAATATATTATAATTATTCTATGTTAAATTATAAATAATTGCATGCCAATATTTCAAATTAAATATTTATTATTTACAATATATATTTAAATGTATCATAGTTGATGGCGCTATTCATAAAGCTGCTGGTCCAGAACTTCTGAAGGAATGTGCTACATTAAATGGTTGTAAAACAGGTTGTGCCAAAATCACTAAAGGGTACAAACTCCCAGCAAAATGTAAGTTATTAAATAGTAATTATTTCTGCACATAAAAAAAAAATATTAACTTCAATCAATTACTAGAATATAAGTTAACTATTTATTATTAGTTAATTTTTTATACACCCACATATTGAATGTTAAAGTTAACCATAATATAGATGGAGGAAAATCTTTACATAATTATTTTATAAATACCACTGATAATAACATGATGGTATTTGATAAATTTAAATTTATATTTTACTTTAATACAAACAAGTTATTAACTTATAATTTAGATTTTTGACCAGTTTTATGTATTTGTTTTACTTCGATGCATATAACTAATAATGAGCTCTGGTAAGCTTTTTCGTTAACAGTATTTTAAGTTATAGTAAATTTAATCTTTAATGTTTCTTTTAACACATATTTGTATCGCTTTTGTATGTGAAACTCCAATTATATATAGATCATGATCAATATTGAGGACCGAGTTGTTTATATTTATGGTACCTTTCCAAAGTCAGTCACTTTATTTGGAATTATTTTTTCAAACAACGATCATATGATCATTTATTTATATATGTATTCACATGCTCAGATCCTACTTTCAAAAAAAAAAAACTTCTATACTAAATAAATACTAAAATATTATTTGAATAGGTACTGTTTTAACATTATTTATTTTTTCAAAATTTAGTTATAAGCATTTTAAAGTTGTAATATTTAGCATAGCTAAAGTTCACTTAAAAATGGTAGTATCAATAAAATCCTATGTAATGTTCTAGATAATGTTCTTATCTTAAAGTTTGATAATAGGTAAAATTACTTTAATGTTAAAGCTAACAATATAAAATGGATTTTGATAAATGCAAATTTTTTATTTTGTATGAATGTAAGATGGAGACATCACATATGGGTATGGCAACTTCTTAACTCTTAATCTAACTATGCTTACATTAATTATGAATTCTTAAAATATAGAACTAAATACATCGTTTCAAAAAATTATTTTAATTTTTAACTTTATACTATTATCCATTTACTTATTGTTAATTTGTTGTCATAGATGTTATACATACAGTTGGACCAAAAGGAGAAAATGCAGAAGAACTGCAATCAGCTTATCAAAACAGTTTGGATTTAGCTGTTGAAAAGAAGTTAAGAACAATCGTAAGTATTAAAATATAGTTAAAATTGATAATTTTTTTTCTTTTAATTATTAATTGATATATTTAATTTCAGGCATTCCCATGTATTTCTACTGGCGTGTATGGTAAATTTGACATATTTTTTATATCTTTTTACATAGTTTAAATTTTAAGTTAAAATTTATTATTTATTTTTAATAAATAAAATTTTTTTAGGTTATCCGCAAGAAGAAGCATCCATTGTTGCCTTGAAAGCTATAAGAGACTTTTTAGAGCATGATCATAACTTGGTAAAGTTTTAAATTTTTTACATTTAAATTTATGTTATTAATAAAAGCTCTTAAAAATTATCAAGTTGAAAAAAACTCATTCTAATTAAATTATTAAAATATATATATAACATGGGTAAAATAAAATATTTAGATGATTTTTACTCAGTCTATCATATACAGTATGCACAATATACCAAATTTACTTTCATCAGCCAAAACTGTGATCTGATCTTTTATTATTTAAAAAAATTCAATATGTAATCCTAAGATCATCACAGTTATTATATTAAAATTCATTACCTATATTTCAACTGTATCCAATAGCAGTATCGGATAAATGTTTCAAAATGTAGTTTTTCCGTACTAAGTCTAAATTAAAGTTTTCCTATTATGTTAATGGAGACAAACTCACTGAAATTGATTCATGTAATGATCTAGGGGTGGTATTCCAGTCTAACTTATTATTTTCCTCCAACATTGATTACTTATGTTCAAAAGCACTTAGAAGTCTTTGATTTATAATTCGTAATACGAAAGAATTTAACAATGAATCCTGTCTTAAAACTTTATATACCTCTTTAGTTAGACCAATTCTTGAATTCTCCTCTGCCCTTTGGAATCCTACACAAATTGGATCTATTGAATCACTTGAGCGAGTCCAAAGAAAGTTTTTACGCCTAATTGGGTATAAGAGAAAATTGCATTGTCAAGTAAATCCACCTATTTTAGTGTCTCTATCATCAATCCAAGCCAGTATCAATTTAGAATCCCTGGTTTCTAGGCGCAATTTTATAGATATTCGCTTTATGTCAAAATTAACAAATGGCGATATATCTTGTCCAGACTTATTACAATCATTAAATTTTAATGTTCCTCAATTTAATTCACGGCATCATCCTACTTTTTCAATACCATTTCATCGTACCTCTTATGGTTATAATAATTCTTTAGACCGTGTTGCTCGAGAATGTAATGAGCTGAGAAATGTGGACCTATTTTTTTACTCAAAATTTATAGTTTGTAAGCTTGGTCTCTGTAATATGTTGTAATTGTCTTCGTTATCTAATACTATTGTTCAAATTTATTTGTGTTATTGTATTTTCGTTATTTAATTTAGAAATCATTAATTTAGTATGTTCATATCCTTGTATTATTAAGTTTTATACTGTACTTGAGCCTACAAAGGCGTTTATATCAATAAAATAAAAATACAATTGAATCTCATTTCCTACAGTATTGTTTTTAATAATAATGGTAAATGATATTCTATTTTATTTATATTATTTGATGGGGAAATTTAAAAAAGTAATATATTTATGTTTAATCAAATTTTTATCATGTTAAATGTCCTATTTCAGCATTCTTTTACCAAATACTGAATAGCATTACATTAAGTACTATTAATGCTAAACAAATAATAAAAACATATTTATTTTCTAATAATTATAAATAAATTGTTTTCAATATTATTCATGGATATTAAATAAATGTTTTCAATATGCTTAAAATAGAAACTATCATTATTATCACCTTTTTGTGCAGTTATATGTATGTAATATATTTTTATTGAATTATTGATAATATATAATTATATATTATAATATATTATATATATTTATTTTACTTTTTGTGTTAAAAATTGATTTAAATTATGATTAATAATATAATGATATTGTAGTGATATAATAAATGATAATTATATTAGAGATTTATTTTTAAGTTTAATTTTTGTGCACTCAAATTTATATATTGTATTAACATTTCTTTTTCAGATTGAACGCATAATATTCTGTGTATTCCTTGATACTGACAAAGAATACTATGAGAAGTATCTACCGTTATTTTTCCCTCTTGAATAAAATTAATATCATGTATTGTAAAATATACTAACTTTTTTTACAGCATTAAAAGTAATCATTTATACATTGTTTTCCTTTTTTTATATTATCAATATTGTAGTGTATTAATACAGTATGTTAATTGTTTAACTTTAAAAGCATTTAAATATATATCAATCTCATTAAATTTGTATTTTTGTTTTAATTTGTATTTATTTTAGAATTCTATTTTGTTTTAATGTATTTCAAAAAAAAATTCTATTTCCTAAGCCCATGACTGTTTATGTTATAAGTGTTTAAAACAATTGCCTACTAATACCCGGATCACATAATACAAAGTTCATACCTCTATTACAAATGAGTTAAGATTGTACGTTATATAAAATATATTCAATAATAGTAGAAAAATAGTAGTCTATGTTATGTATTACACCTCCGGAAAAATAAATTGTTGATGTGATTTAACTTATATTGTCACTGTTAAAACAATACGTTAAAGTACATGTAATGGGTAGAATTTACTACTTCATAAGATGTTTATTACTTTTATTTTTTAAATTTCATTTCATATCTTATTATTTTATTAGAAAAATGTATAAATACCCGACATTATTTAAATTTCATAATAGAATAATAAAAATAATCATGACAACTCATTATTACTATGTATTTTCCATTTTATTTTGTGTTATTAAATGATGTTCTTCAATATGCTTGCAATATTATCTATCTAATATCTCTTTTAATATAAGTTTATTTAATTTAACATTATTTTTTTTTTTGTATATTCTTTTAAATTTAGTTTATACAATAAACTAACATACCATGAATTGAAAATTTGAAGGATACCTGCTACTAAATTTGCTGTTATTCCTAACAAAATAAAATAAAATTTGTAATTTTAAATATTTCAAAATACATTTGTGGCTAAGTCCAATAAAGAAAAATCTTTGAAAATGTAATTTGATGTATTTTTTTATTTAAAAATAATATCTTTTAATTTGAATCAAAATTACTAATTTTGTATACTTAATTGTGAGGTGATCTTTTTACTCCCAAACAGAAACAATACATTGTTAAATTACAATATATGATGTTGAGAGGATTTCATAGTGTATACAATTTGGTAAAATTAATTTAAAAAAATTTTCAGCTCTGCTTTTAACAGTAATAAAAGTCATTAACTTAACAGTGTTTTATAATAAACAGTCTATAATATTATATTATATATTAGCTAAATTTATAAAGGAGCCGCTATACCAGCATTTGTTTTCTCCGTCTATTTCCCACATAATATGGGAACAAAGATATTCCGTATTTCCCTAATTACGTCTCTTTGGTTTAGTTTAGGGCAAAAGCACTTATTATTTATTTTATAAATAAGAGTATTTCCTGTGCATTGACCGGATACATTTTTAATATTTACAATTTTGAATAAATTATTAATGGTTAAAAATAATTTAAATTATTTTAAATTTATACATGCCTATATTTAAAATAAATGTAAATATTAAAATTCTATCCGGCCAATTCACAGGAAATACACTTCTTTATAAAATATATAATTGGTGCTTTTACCCTAAACTGAACCAGAGAGTCGTAATCGAGGAAATACGGAGTATCTTTGTTCCTATATTATGTGGGAGATAGACAGAGAAAACAATTGCTGATGTAGCGCCGTAGCGGCCCCTTAATTACACACCTTGTCTCAAAAAATATAAGGTGTTTATTTATTTAACCTATTTTTTGAATTTCATAATAAATGTAATATACCTATACTGGCTGTACAGTATACTCTAAAGCAGTAATGGTATGGACGTAAAAAGGGTCCTCAAATGCATAGGGCTTGACCTCAAAAGGTTTCGAGAGCAAAAATATTGGGAACTTTGTCTTCTGCCCACTTACTTACACGCAATTGTATCTATGATGCTGATACAATTCAAAACTATCACAAATTTGAAATTACATGTAAATTAATTTTTTGAATTATTGTAAAAAATCAAAGTTTTATACAGTCATAATATACGAATATACCTATATATTACATATTATAATATTATGTATACATAATTAATTTCATTATAATTGCATCCTTCTTTCCTTATCGGAAAATTTGTTCATTATCAATATTGATTTGATAATTATACTTTTTCTATGTTTATAATACTTAAATCGGTAAATCTATCTTGTTCGGTGTTGGACCTTAGATAAGTATTTATTCTTCTCATAGAGGAAAAAGATCTTCACATGTTGCCGAGCTTATAGGTATAGCCATTGATTATAAATACTATAATATTTATAATCAATGTTATAGCTATAATGTAACATGCATTAACTTATATATATATTGGGACATGTAATAATAATTTCCGTTACAACAAAAAATCCCGTTATAACGAAAGTCATTGAAGTCCCCAGTCAAAAATCAGGGCTTATTAAGAGCTTATTCGAATTTTCGTTACAACGAAATTTCCGTTATAACGAAAAAAAATTCGGTCCCGTGGAGTTCGTTGTAATGGGATTTTACTATTTTAGTGATTTTATTTTTATCAGTGATATTTATAATTTTATTTTTAACTATTAACGTTGGTTATAATTTATATAATTAATATTATAAAAAGTGGGTAAGTGGGTATCGGTCTGCTGTATATTAGGGGGTGGGGTGGACCTTAGACTATGGTAGGTTAAATTTGAATGCAATGATAGGTATCATTTATACGAAAAACGATTCTGAACGAAGATGATTCGTCAGTTTAGCCGTTTAGGATATATTATATTTAAATATTGTCATATTATATTCTATTTTGAAACAAATAGTATAGTTTTTATATGTTACTATAGTTACATTATAGTATCTGTTTATTAATAAAAAAGTATTAGGCAACATACGCATAATGAGAGTATGAAATTTAATTTAAATTTTGAAACATTTCGTATAAATTCGAACTTTAAGCACTTATAAAAAAAAATTGTGACTAACGATTTCGGATTTTTTTTTATCACTTTAAGAACAACTTATAAGAAACCTTGTATTAAATTTTCAAGATTTTCTGGCCACCCAAAAAATTTTTATCGGCATTTGAAGAAAAAAACTTAGAAAAGTCGAAAATTTCAATTGTCTATAAGTAGCTTAAAAATGGTCAAAATATTTTTAAAATTGAACTGTAAAGAGATAACCATAATATAAACATTTGGTGAAAATTTCAAGTATTTACAATAATTCGTTTTTGAGTTACAGCAAAATCAAAAAATCGATTTTTTTGAAAACTATTTGAAAATGTTTACTTTTGACCCCCCCCCCTCCCAAAGTACCAACTAGATGAATTTTCCTATTCAAAGAGGGGCTGAAGTCAAAAATCGGAGCATTATTACTGCTCCAAATGTTGTCGTCAGACACAAAAAAAAAAACACACATCATAGTAAAGTCAATACATTCTTCACTTCGTTCAGAATCTAATATAGATTTTAAATTATATAATTTATTATAATAAAGATAACTAAAATGACTAAATATTAAAGATGTTAAGGAGGACTTAGGATGCCTCAGGGATGTGTAATGGAAAAGAACACATTCATATTTAGTACTTAAACTAAATTTTTGTTTATTATGATCTTGAACGTTTTCAGTCATTCATTAAAAATTTAATTTTCATAAACCATAGTTATATTTACCACGACTAAGATATATATAGTCACCTATAAATCACACAAAAACATAGACAAACACAAATCATATATATTATTATGACAAATTAGATTTAATTTGTCGTGCATAGGTACCTATTATTATATATTATATTATTAGTTATTAAATTATGTACGGCTATTATTTTGTTAATTTTTTAGTGAGATATCTATAGTTTTTCAAAGTTTGGCGACTTTCGGTTTATATAATATTTCTTGTTTTTGAAGACCAGTACTCAGTAGTCAGTACCTAGTCATATGCTCATATGGGTAATGTTTTGACAATAATCTCTAAAGAATCTAATACAAATATTCGTGTTCATTTATTTTAGTAATATTATTTTTATTTTGTTTTGACAACATTTTCATAAAAAGCTTTTAACAATATTTGAAAGTAAACGTTTTAAAAACAATTTTTTCTCTGCCAAAAAATGATGTGACCATATTTTGAAAATATTTGAATATATTATCAAAATATTTTGTGAATATAGAATCAAATATTTATATTTATTAGAAAATATTTTAAAAATATTTCAAAAATATTACTTGCTGTGTGTTGCGATTTTTATTTTTGTTTCGATGAGAATTATTTCACATAGATGCGGTATCATTGTATCAATGTGACAATGTATCATACACACGAACACACGCATGGCCGGCGGTGTCATACTTGCGGAAATTTATATTTCGTCGGCTTCGTGGCAAAACCTCGTAAGTCGAAAAATTGACAATTTTTTTTTTTTTAATAATTGGATACACTGTATTTTTCTGCACATTTTGATACCCGAACCTAATTTGTGATGTGAATTTAACATGATAACATACACAAAATAAAAACTCGTATCTCATATAACCACATGTAATCGTATCATAGTTTTTTGCTTCTCCTGTAAACTTTGATAAAAGTGACTTACGAGGTTTTGCCACGAAGCCGACGATTTGTATTTAAATACAATTAGACAAATTACAGCAGAATTTCTTCGCGAAAATAATAAATTGCTCACGTCACGATTATAAGTAAAATATTTTATATGTACTTACTGCAAAGTATGTATGTGCTTAAAAACAACTTAGATGCGTATTTATATTTTATTGTCCATTTAAAAATACGTAAATAAATCAATGATGTAAGTATACTATATAGAGCAGAGATTGCCAATTGCCCACTGGCGGCCTGTATACAAAATAATACAGGTAAAATAAACTGGCCCTTGCTACATTTCAAATTAGGTTCTTTATTAAAATATAAAATGTTAGGTTTTCGAATGAAAAAATTAATTTTGTAGATCGGTGTTTTATTATTTTTTACCCACTGGTTGAGAAACGCTAATGTAGATAACGACTATCGACCAAAATAAGAAAACATTTCTATGTATATAATATTATGATTTATTATCAACGTTATTCATTGATACATAATAATCTCTTATACAATCGTATTAAATTAGAAACATAAATGACTAAAAATTATTTTTTATGTAAATAAGAAATAATCAAATAACTACCTATTAAATTAATTGTTAATTTTTATCAAAACATGTAAAAATTATAGTATTATAGGAACTAAGTACTACTATTAGTAATAATATGCTTTAGGTACTCAATAAACCAATAGTTTCCCACCATATAGAGTGCTCAGTACTTTGCAGTCAGTCCGACTTTATTCTCGACTACCTATGTCCCATGTTGTATTGCAATGACTATTTATATTAAAACATTTTTTTTATTATTTAGTATCAATTGAAATAATAGTCAAAACTCCGCCGATTATCAAGTATAATATAAAATATAAATAAATATAATATACTATATGTACATCAAACGTAGATATATCGATAGGTATTACATATTTACATATTTACATATATAATATTTAATATTATACCTATATTTATCGTAAATATTCTAAATAAAACAACTAAATTTTTGCCAAAAATAAGGATTTTATTATGTTATAAATTTAGAATATTACAATTACTCTGCTGTATAGTAAGTATGTTAAATTTGAATGCAATGACAGGTATCATTGTATACGAAAAACACGACTCTGAACGGAGATGATTTGTCAGTCTAGGATAATTAGTAGGATATATAATATATATTATTATTATCTATATTTAAATAATTGCAGTATATTGTAATTTTACGTGATTTCGTAAAAAATTAAATTTCAAACGTTCATAAAATTATTTCTATATTAACGCTGGAGTTTTTTTTTAGTTACCTATTTATAAAAAAACTTATGAAGAACCTCAAGAACCTTGTGTTTGGATTTTTAACTTTTAACATATTTCGTAAATATTTGAACTTTAAATGCTTATCAACAAAAATTGTGACTAACGATTTTTAATTTTTTTTACTACCTATGATAAGTTCAATTTATAATAAACCTTGTATTAAATTTTAAAGATTTTTTGGATAGCCAATTTTTTTTTACAGTCATTTTAAAAAAAAACTTAGAAAAATCGAAAATTGAATTGTCTTTAAAAAATATAAAATACTGATGAAGTGATGACTACTTATGAATGCTCATAACTTATGAATTAAACTGTGTTCCGTCTTCAGTTACGCAATTAAATCAAATTGAAAAGCAGATGGTTTTACTTAAATTACCGTTTATGTAAATATTCAAATGCCTTCACAGTGATGGACAGCTAAAAATTTAAGGTAAAATTATCAATGTACCAATAGATATCACTAAGGTCGAAGACTAGGCATATCTATTTTGCCCAGACGTGCCAAAAATTTAGCTGTAGTCAACATGATGAAGGTAAAATTAAAAAGAAAAACGTGTTTTAAACAACATTATCTTTATCAATATGTCAGACCATCATTACTCATTAGTAGTAACTGCAGTATTGAATATTTTGATTTAAAAACCTCTGTATAAAGATGCTGAAATAGACAAAGATTAGTTGGCTCATGTGACAGAAACAACAAAATATTTGGAAAACAGCTCAGATCACGAAAGCGAAGGAACAGACGACGAAGACACAAATATTGAACTATTTAATCCCAGATCAATGGCCATAATGATTGAAAACAATGAAAACTGTGATTTTATTTCTTTTGCACCAGGTGAAAGAATTAAACAAACCATTATCTATTCTCATAGGCGTGCGCAGGATTTTGTGTCGGGTGCAGCATATATTTTTATCGTTCCAAAAAAACAGTAAGCAGCCCACTTATTTTCTTTATATAGCTTTCCCCCTGACTTCTGTTTAGCCCCACTATGTAAAAATGTAATATTTTATAAGTTTATATTATAATCATTTGTGTACACGAATCATTATAGGGTATATCCCCTTCTCACTCATATAAATTCATCACTCTATGACTATGCCTATTATAGTTATAAGAAATAGAGTAAGTTGTAAATAAAAAGTAATAATATTTTTATGTAATTTAATAATATATAACTCTACTCTTTTATAAATATATTTAACATCACATAGGTAATAAAATAATATTTATAAGTATAAAGTAATTAATAATATATATTTATATATTACTCATAATATTGGAACTCTTAAGAATAAGGTATGTAAAATAAAAATAAATAATAAAGTCATTTTTATGTTGAAAATTATTCATTCTACGTATACCTTTCAGATAAATATCTACCAGCCCACTAAATCCAAAATAAATTGTCAGGTGCAGCGAAAGCAGCATTTGCTGCACCCGTGCGCACGCCTATGTCTATTCTTATTGATGATCATGCAGAAGAAAAAGTCTTTCCTAATTTAATTGTTAATCATCCACGTACAAATAAATCACCTTTAAAAAATTACTCAAAAGTAGTAAGGTCTGAACTGCTGAATGTAGATCGAAAGTTTGCTTCGGACTCATTAAATTTGTTTTTTAAATGCAAAGTATTAGTTAAAAATTAATTCTTAGCATTGTGCAAATTGTTCTACGGAAAAATCAAAAAAGGAAACATAACTGCGGATAAAATTGCAAATCCAGTATAGTTATATGATGCCAAATGGCAGTGTTCTTTCCAATAAAAATTAAAAACCAAAAATTATTATTATTGCATTAATAATTTTGTCGCGTTAATTTTCTTTATAGAATTTTAAGAAACAAAACTTTTTACAAAAATTCGCTATCCACATTCAAAATATATTTGTACATAACATTGTCCGACGATATGTTTTAACTTATGCACAAAAATCGGATTTAATTCGACAAGACCGAGTTGTGTGTGCTACTAATTTTGATTATAGGTTTAGAGCACTTTTCAAATTGATCAAGTCCAAAAATGTAACTTTCAAAGTTCAAAGAACATTATGTGAAACACTTCTTTTATCGTGTCGAATATCAACATAGAAGTAGTTCACATGTACATATTATATGGTATTGTGGTTAGACAATGCTCCTGTTTTCGACCCAGTCAAACCGAAAATTTTTGGTTCTTGTGTAACACTAATTAACAAATATATTACGTGTATAGTAGACGATAATAGTCCTGCCCATCAGTATTTGAATAAAAATACTCATCACTACACACACTTTTGTTACAGAACTGACAAAGACAAACAAATTAAAAAATGTCGCTTCAACATAACATAACCATCAATGAATGAAACCTGTATATTGACTCTGCTAACAGAATTTGCTACATTGGAAATTGCTAGAGCAAGATAAAAAAATCATGCTGCAATTTTACATATTGGACAACCTAACCATTACATAACATACCTGAGACAAGCAATTTCCGATTGGATTTGCGTCAATGACACAACAGTTACTGAAAAAAATGGCCAAAAAACAGCAAGGATGTATATGTTATCATTCTAAAAAAATGTAACAATATTTTCCAACTATAAAAACAAAACTATACATAACTAAAAATAAATTATAAACATTACCAGTAGGTACACTATTTGACTGATATGGATTTGGAAATATGTAATATGTAATATGTGCAAGGCTGTTTGAGCATTAAAAGTTAAAATTAAGTTAATACGTTAAGTTAATTTTAATTAAGTTAATTAATTCAATACTTTTTTTTCAAATTAACTTTTAACTTAACGAGTTAAAAAAATCGTTAACTTGCCAAGCCTTGATAATGTGGAATAAAATACCTATTATACCAAGCCACGTTCAACGCTTGTAAGACAATAAGTACGTACCTACAAATAAAATTACATATATTATATATATGTAATATGTATATAATATATTACCTAAATATGTTATACATGAATACATACTAAATACAAAACATAAATTGTCCGGATTAGCGGGACTCTACTGTATATCAATTAAAAATAAAAATATTCTTATCTTTTCAATTTCATTACATCTATGTAGATATGGTATAATATAATCTAGACTAAAAAATTATCTCCGGTCAGAATCGTTTTTCGTATACAAATACAATTTTATTACCTATCATTATATTCAAATTTAGTTAATCCATTAAAGTTATCTACTCTCTACTTATACTATACAGCAGAGCGATACTCACTTACCCACCCTTTTTCAAGTCCAAATGACAAGATTCTTATGTAGGTTGGCGTGAGGGTGCTTATGCTAACTCTGGTAAAATCACGTCTTCCGCAGTCCTCTCCGGGGTCCCCTTATATAGTAGGCCCCCCTGTCCTACTTCTCAATTCTTATATTCCTTCTGGGCTTTGGCCTATTCTAAATGCGTCATTACGTTCTCATGCTATTATGCATTTCAGGATTCATGCATGTACAAGTTTATTGTCAACCGTTTCACTAATATTTCACAGCTTAGTGTAGGGAATATTTACTCTAGGTGATTATTACTCCCCCAGTTAAAATGACCGGGATACGACCCCTTGTGCTGACAGAAAAGAACTACCTACATTACATATAAATGGTTCTTCTACTGTTTTCTCCTCAACGAGTTCAACGTTACTTGTTTTTGCCTTATAGATACTTATAATGTTTTTTCAGCATTATTCTGCATTGACAGCTTTTTCTCTTCTGCTTAAAATCTGATGACGTCCTATTCGGTGCCATTCATACATTAGCTCCAAATCCAACGGCCCGTTAAGGCCTATATGTAGTTAGAGCCAATTCGGGACCTCTTGGTGAGACTATAAGATATCGGATATCTATAATACCTATTCATAAAATAAATATACAAATTAATAATAATATATACTTGAATATATAGAAAACGTCATTAAATATTATATAGTAAACGATTCTGAACGGAGATAATTTGTTATTCTAAGATACATTATATTACCTATATTTAAATTTCTGTAATATATCGTTTTTATTTTACGCGATTTCGTAAAAAATTAAATTTAATACGCTCATAAAATTTGTTCTACATTAACGCTAGAATTTTTTTTACAGTTATTAGAAGAACAACTTATGGAGAACCTTTAATTGGGATTTTGAACTTTGAATTTCGGACTACAAAATTCCTTGCAAATTTTCGCGATATTGATATATTTTGTAAACATTTGTTTAACATTAAATGCTCATAAAAAAAATTGTGATTAACTATTTTTGATTTTTTTTTTTTTACTGCAATAAGTATAACTTTTATAATAAACCTTGTATTAAATTTTAATGATTTTTTGGAAATTTTTTTTATCGGCATTTCAAAAAAAAACTTAGAAAAATCGAAAATTTAAATTGTTTATAAATAGCTTAAAAAAAAATCAAAATATTTTGAAAATTTAATTGTAAATAGATAACGCTATTATAAACATTTGGTGAAATTTTCAATTTATTATTTACAACGATTTACGATTCGTTTATGAGTTACAGCAAAATAAAAAAATCGATTTTGTTGAAAACTTATATTGTTATGCGTAAAAATACCCGTTTTTTCGTTACTTTTTTAGGGTTTTTCCTGACCCTTTTGAACACTAATGGAAATTTTTTACTACTAAGTACCAGATAGATTCATTTTCATTTCCAAAGAGGGGCTGAAGTCAAAAATCAAAGCACAATTACTACTCCAAAACGTGATGACAGACACAAAGAAATAAATTAAACATACATATCAATATATCATCATTGTAAAATTAATATATTCATCACTCCGTTCAGAATCTAAAAGACAAAACAAACGTTATTACCAATGAACCACGACGGTCGACAGTTGCGGGAGAATGCGGCTGTGCTTTTACCACTGTCCTCCAGGTTGGTATAATGCGACAGCGGCTTGAGACAACGTGCCTATAGTGACAATCGCGTTAGGCGTAGGTGGCACACGGGAAAAACGACGGCGCGTAAGAGTGACATCAGTGCGCGAGCGATGTAACGCTAAGGCACTGTAGAGATATCTACATCTTATCTCTATAGGGCCCTAGTAACGCTGTTTTCCCTCAAGACACACAACTGTTATTAACGCACTTATACGTGACGGCGGTAACGGATCGCGAGTATGTGCGAACATGCATGTTTTTCACGACGGATTGCCGGGTGTCGACGATAAATCGTATCGCTCGGACAGGACTACGTCGAACTCACCACAAAACAGTGATCCCGCTGAACGATTGCGCTTGACGCAAAAACGGTGTACCGCGGTACAACCATACGACAATAAAAACAAATAAACTGTAAAACGCACACGACAACGGTGGACGTTGGTGTTTATTTGCAATCGAACGAATGTGTTATAAATATTTGAGCCAACATATCTCCTTAATAACGAACAAAATGCAATATAAGTCTTTTAGCCAGTCCGTTTTTTTTTCACAAATTTAATATATATGCTGTATAATATACAATGTATGAATCCTGCTTAAATTCTACAATATTTATCTGATAATAATATAGCATAATTGATAATACATAAATAATATGATTACGTACCTATACCTATTAATAAATGTAATTTTAATTATTTAATTTTTTCAATTATTGAAACACAATTATGTATTTAAAAAAAGATATTTATAGGAGATTTTAATACACACATAATTAAGAATTAAAAGTGTTTTGAGTATATTGTGATATGTAGTCTGTACTCTGTAGGTATAGATAAAAAAATAGGATTCACCCTATAGTTATGTTTATGTGTATGGATTAAATAAACTTTTTTGGGGAAGGGCAGAGCGATACCACTGTAACTCCAAGACCGAAGTTTAATATAATTATATAAAGTGTGTAGGTACCTACCTAATACGAAAAAAAATATATTTTAGCCTCTGCTACATAATATACATTATCTATAGTTTAAATTATTATTATTTTGTTGCTACAACTATTGGTGCTCGAGTTAAGTCCTTGTATTTTCACAAATTCGTCCTATTTTGGAATAAGGTATCATTATATCGTGGTATACATACATGATGTATTTGATGTGCTAGAATATAAAGAATAATTTGTCAAAAGTATGTTTTTATTGTATACAAACTACATTTTAAATAAATATCATCTTTTGCATAACTATTCGCTATATATTAATCAAATTTGTTTTTTCTATAAAATTAATTTAGATTAGTTTTAAATTTATCTATTGTTTCTAAATAAATTTGATATATATAAATAAGCAAAAATATTTAAATTTAGGAGACCCAAGCTAGGAGATTATTTTCTACAAGAAACTTCCATCAAAGTAAATAACAAAAGCACTTTTTCTATTATGATAAAACAAGTGTCAACGGACGTCAGACATACCTACATAATTGTAAAATCAATACATTCATCACTTCGTTCAAAATCTAATACAATCTTCTGAAAATATAAATCCTCAACCTTAACTTTAATCTTGATATATACCCTCAAACTACACAAATTCAAATGTATTTATCTTAAACATATTTTTATTACGTTTTGTGTCGATAAAACACATAAATGTACCTCATATAATTATATACCTATATAGCTAAATAATTATTGCCCATATCGATAAGTGGCGAATTGTCGTGAGACCAAATTACCGCGAAGGCCTATATTATTACATAATGTTATCTTGAAATCATTAAAATATATTCATCATTGAAAGTGTAAATTTAAAAATTATTATGATATTGTTTTTGGAGACAAAATAAAATATTTCTTATGAAAAATATTGTTGTTTAAAAGTAAAAATAATATTCGTGTAGTTGGCTGTTCGCTGTTTCTAATGCCAACCGCGTATCTAATGATGATGAATAGTTACTACTTCCAGTGAATAATAATAAATAAGTTTTAAATACACAGACAAGGTCGAACAATTACTAAATTATTAAAAAAAATTTTAAAACCAAACTATGAACAAATTATCTAATGAGAAACTGGTGTTGAGTGAGAAGAAGAAGTCTAAAAATGGAAAAGGAACCATTCCTAAGAAAATTCATCGAAAAGTCGTCAAAAAACAAACAGAAGTGGTAGGAAAATTATTGTCGACGACTATTGAAAATGTCCATCCAGTGCAAGTGAAACCGAAAGTGCAACATAAAGCATTGAGTGCTACTAAAGGGACCGTTAAGAAATCAACTACACAATCGGCCGTAAAGAAATTGTTAGCGCCAAAAGCGTTGGCTGTGACCACCGAACAAACATCAATCAATCTTCTAAAGTCTCGGCCTATCAAGAAACGTCCGAAAGAAGCGAATTCCTCGACCATCAATAAGACCGAGCCAAAGAAGTTAAAACTCGTGAAACGCGTTATGAAAGCGACTCCTATAACGTCAAAAACAACAGCGACAGCAATGACGACGTTGGCGATACCGGGAGTCTCAGCGGCGTTGCCACACCAACTAGGATAAGGTAGTTTAACAACAGGAACACATTACTCCAAAAAATGAACATAATATTATGTTGTGAATAAAATAAATATCAATTAACAAACTCAATCCTTATTATCGGCATTTCTTCTGACGTATTATATTTTATTATTTATTTTTAGATTCCGAGTGGAGGGATGGATATATTGATTTTACAATGATGTGAGTTTTTTTTTTCTGTCAGTCATCTTTTTTTGCGGCAGCGATGGTTAAAATACTTTGGTTTTAAACTTTGAGAGTGGTTTTTGGTAGAAATTAGATCTAGTTGGTATTTTTAAATATTTTGTCTCTTTTTGAGTTATTTTAGACAATTCATTATTTTTTTAAATAATTACGATAAATTGATGAATGGATAAAAATGCTTGACAATTTAGCACAAGGCCCCTATAACAAATTATTAAATTCGCAATCAAAAAATATCAAAAGTTTATAGTTATAAATTATAATTTTGACAAAATTCATCAAAATCTCGAAAATTACAAATTATATTGTTGTTAGAAATTTGTGAAAAAATGTCTATTCATACCAATGATTTTAAAATGTAATACAACGTTGTTTTTAATTGCTTATATGCTTTACAATCTATATGATATGTAGTGTATGAAAAAATAAATGCCTATTGGAAAGTTAAACTTTTTGCTTATAAATTTGTTTTTGAAGTTCAAATTTTTACGAAAATGGATATTTATATGTACAATAACAACTTCTTCTTTAAATATTTTTGTTATTTGTTATAATTCAAAAACGAATAACCGTAGAAACTTAAGATTATCATCAAATATATAATTATACTATACATTATTATTTATTATATATGGTAAAGTATTCAAAATATATTTTGAATTTTATTAAACTATTGATAAGCATGTGAATTGTTTTTGTTTTTTTTTCTATTAATGTAAATAAAAAATATTTGCTGAGTTTATGTTTTTGAAAATTGAATACAAGATCCATATCTAAGTTATTTTAATATCTATATACAATTATTTAAAATGCATAGATACAATTTTTTAGATTCTGAACGGAGTGATGAATGTATTGATTTTACAATGATGTGTGTTTTTTTTTTTTTTTTTTGTGTCTGTGTACAGCATAACTAGTCGAAATAATGCTTCGATTTCAAACTTTGGGGGTGGTTTCCGATGGCAAAGTGGATATCCTTGGTGTATTATAGAGGTGAAAAATAAACATTTTCTACCAGTTTTCAAAAAAATCGAGAAAAACAAAAAAAAAATGACAGAAAAACGGGAATTTTTACGCAAAACCAGTTTTCGATAAAATCGAATTTTTTATTTTGCTGTAACTCAAAAACTAATCGATGTAAACACTTGAAATGTTCACAAAATGTTAACATTAGCGTTCTCCATACACAGTTAAATTTTCAAAGAATTTTGACTTTTTTTGAGCTATTTATAGACAATTGAAATTTTTAATTTTTTTTAGTATTTTTTTTTAAAATAACGATAAAATTTTTTTGGCTGGCCAGAAAATCTTGAAAATTTAATACAAGGTTTCTTATAAGTTGTTCTTAAAGTGATAAAAAAAAATCCGAAATCGTTATTCACAATTTTTTTTTATAAGTACTTAAAGTTCGAATTTATACGAAATATGTCAAAATTGCGAAAATTGGCAAGTAATTTTGTGGTTAAAAAATCGTAAAATTTTTTTCTTTTATAACTAAGTTTTGAAAATTTGGTACAAGGTTTTCCATACATTTTTCTTCAAATATTTGTAAAAAAAACTCTACCGGATTCAGACAAAAAAATTTTATGAGTGTTTGAAATTTAAATTTTCACAAAACCGCGTTAAATAACGATTTAGCCTCAAACGATTTTTGATATTTGTTGTTATTCAAAAAGTATAAGTCGTAAATACTTGAAAATTTTACTAGTTATTAAGATTGCCATTTTCTTTACGTGATTTGATTTTCAAAATATTTTGACTTTTTTTGAGCTAATTATAGGCATTTGAAATAATCAATTTTTTTTTATTTTTTTTTTTATAAATGTTGATAAAAAAAATTTAGCTGGGACAAATTACTTGAAAATTTAATTGAAGGGTCCACATAACTTGTTCTAACTCTCATTCGAAAATTATAAAAATACATAGCACAATTTTTTTTTATTAGCATTTGAAGTTCAAATATTGACAAAAATTCGTCAAAATCATGAAAATTTTTCACTATTTGGTAGTTAAAAATTTATAAATATTTTACTATCAAAAGCTAAGAATTGAAAATTTAATACTATGCTGTCCATCATTGCATTCAAATTTAACCTACCCTAGTCCGATATGTAATATGTAATATGTAATATGTGCAAGGCTGTTTGAGCATTAAAAGTTAAAATTAAGTTAATACGTTAAGTTAATTTTAATTAAGTTAATTAATTCAATACTTTTTTTTCAAATTAACTTTTAACTTAACGAGTTAAAAAAATCGTTAACTTGCCAAGCCTTGATAATGTGGAATAAAATACCTATTATACCAAGCCACGTTCAACGCTTGTAAGACAATAAGTACGTACCTACAAATAAAATTACATATATTATATATATGTAATATGTATATAATATATTACCTAAATATGTTATACATGAATACATACTAAATACAAAACATAAATTGTCCGGATTAGCGGGACTCTACTGTATATCAATTAAAAATAAAAATATTCTTATCTTTTCAATTTCATTACATCTATGTAGATATGGTATAATATAATCTAGACTAAAAAATTATCTCCGGTCAGAATCGTTTTTCGTATACAAATACAATTTTATTACCTATCATTATATTCAAATTTAGTTAATCCATTAAAGTTATCTACTCTCTACTTATACTATACAGCAGAGCGATACTCACTTACCCACCCTTTTTCAAGTCCAAATGACAAGATTCTTATGTAGGTTGGCGTGAGGGTGCTTATGCTAACTCTGGTAAAATCACGTCTTCCGCAGTCCTCTCCGGGGTCCCCTTATATAGTAGGCCCCCCTGTCCTACTTCTCAATTCTTATATTCCTTCTGGGCTTTGGCCTATTCTAAATGCGTCATTACGTTCTCATGCTATTATGCATTTCAGGATTCATGCATGTACAAGTTTATTGTCAACCGTTTCACTAATATTTCACAGCTTAGTGTAGGGAATATTTACTCTAGGTGATTATTACTCCCCCAGTTAAAATGACCGGGATACGACCCCTTGTGCTGACAGAAAAGAACTACCTACATTACATATAAATGGTTCTTCTACTGTTTTCTCCTCAACGAGTTCAACGTTACTTGTTTTTGCCTTATAGATACTTATAATGTTTTTTCAGCATTATTCTGCATTGACAGCTTTTTCTCTTCTGCTTAAAATCTGATGACGTCCTATTCGGTGCCATTCATACATTAGCTCCAAATCCAACGGCCCGTTAAGGCCTATATGTAGTTAGAGCCAATTCGGGACCTCTTGGTGAGACTATAAGATATCGGATATCTATAATACCTATTCATAAAATAAATATACAAATTAATAATAATATATACTTGAATATATAGAAAACGTCATTAAATATTATATAGTAAACGATTCTGAACGGAGATAATTTGTTATTCTAAGATACATTATATTACCTATATTTAAATTTCTGTAATATATCGTTTTTATTTTACGCGATTTCGTAAAAAATTAAATTTAATACGCTCATAAAATTTGTTCTACATTAACGCTAGAATTTTTTTTACAGTTATTAGAAGAACAACTTATGGAGAACCTTTAATTGGGATTTTGAACTTTGAATTTCGGACTACAAAATTCCTTGCAAATTTTCGCGATATTGATATATTTTGTAAACATTTGTTTAACATTAAATGCTCATAAAAAAAATTGTGATTAACTATTTTTGATTTTTTTTTTTTTACTGCAATAAGTATAACTTTTATAATAAACCTTGTATTAAATTTTAATGATTTTTTGGAAATTTTTTTTATCGGCATTTCAAAAAAAAACTTAGAAAAATCGAAAATTTAAATTGTTTATAAATAGCTTAAAAAAAAATCAAAATATTTTGAAAATTTAATTGTAAATAGATAACGCTATTATAAACATTTGGTGAAATTTTCAATTTATTATTTACAACGATTTACGATTCGTTTATGAGTTACAGCAAAATAAAAAAATCGATTTTGTTGAAAACTTATATTGTTATGCGTAAAAATACCCGTTTTTTCGTTACTTTTTTAGGGTTTTTCCTGACCCTTTTGAACACTAATGGAAATTTTTTACTACTAAGTACCAGATAGATTCATTTTCATTTCCAAAGAGGGGCTGAAGTCAAAAATCAAAGCACAATTACTACTCCAAAACGTGATGACAGACACAAAGAAATAAATTAAACATACATATCAATATATCATCATTGTAAAATTAATATATTCATCACTCCGTTCAGAATCTAAAAGACAAAACAAACGTTATTACCAATGAACCACGACGGTCGACAGTTGCGGGAGAATGCGGCTGTGCTTTTACCACTGTCCTCCAGGTTGGTATAATGCGACAGCGGCTTGAGACAACGTGCCTATAGTGACAATCGCGTTAGGCGTAGGTGGCACACGGGAAAAACGACGGCGCGTAAGAGTGACATCAGTGCGCGAGCGATGTAACGCTAAGGCACTGTAGAGATATCTACATCTTATCTCTATAGGGCCCTAGTAACGCTGTTTTCCCTCAAGACACACAACTGTTATTAACGCACTTATACGTGACGGCGGTAACGGATCGCGAGTATGTGCGAACATGCATGTTTTTCACGACGGATTGCCGGGTGTCGACGATAAATCGTATCGCTCGGACAGGACTACGTCGAACTCACCACAAAACAGTGATCCCGCTGAACGATTGCGCTTGACGCAAAAACGGTGTACCGCGGTACAACCATACGACAATAAAAACAA
This sequence comes from Schizaphis graminum, assembly GCA_020882235.1. Lineage (NCBI taxonomy): Eukaryota > Metazoa > Arthropoda > Insecta > Hemiptera > Aphididae > Schizaphis > Schizaphis graminum. The sequence goes on along the minus strand of JAJFBB010000014.1, from coordinate 38,606 downwards.
ATAAACTGTAAAACGCACACGACAACGGTGGACGTTGGTGTTTATTTGCAATCGAACGAATGTGTTATAAATATTTGAGCCAACATATCTCCTTAATAACGAACAAAATGCAATATAAGTCTTTTAGCCAGTCCGTTTTTTTTTCACAAATTTAATATATATGCTGTATAATATACAATGTATGAATCCTGCTTAAATTCTACAATATTTATCTGATAATAATATAGCATAATTGATAATACATAAATAATATGATTACGTACCTATACCTATTAATAAATGTAATTTTAATTATTTAATTTTTTCAATTATTGAAACACAATTATGTATTTAAAAAAAGATATTTATAGGAGATTTTAATACACACATAATTAAGAATTAAAAGTGTTTTGAGTATATTGTGATATGTAGTCTGTACTCTGTAGGTATAGATAAAAAAATAGGATTCACCCTATAGTTATGTTTATGTGTATGGATTAAATAAACTTTTTTGGGGAAGGGCAGAGCGATACCACTGTAACTCCAAGACCGAAGTTTAATATAATTATATAAAGTGTGTAGGTACCTACCTAATACGAAAAAAAATATATTTTAGCCTCTGCTACATAATATACATTATCTATAGTTTAAATTATTATTATTTTGTTGCTACAACTATTGGTGCTCGAGTTAAGTCCTTGTATTTTCACAAATTCGTCCTATTTTGGAATAAGGTATCATTATATCGTGGTATACATACATGATGTATTTGATGTGCTAGAATATAAAGAATAATTTGTCAAAAGTATGTTTTTATTGTATACAAACTACATTTTAAATAAATATCATCTTTTGCATAACTATTCGCTATATATTAATCAAATTTGTTTTTTCTATAAAATTAATTTAGATTAGTTTTAAATTTATCTATTGTTTCTAAATAAATTTGATATATATAAATAAGCAAAAATATTTAAATTTAGGAGACCCAAGCTAGGAGATTATTTTCTACAAGAAACTTCCATCAAAGTAAATAACAAAAGCACTTTTTCTATTATGATAAAACAAGTGTCAACGGACGTCAGACATACCTACATAATTGTAAAATCAATACATTCATCACTTCGTTCAAAATCTAATACAATCTTCTGAAAATATAAATCCTCAACCTTAACTTTAATCTTGATATATACCCTCAAACTACACAAATTCAAATGTATTTATCTTAAACATATTTTTATTACGTTTTGTGTCGATAAAACACATAAATGTACCTCATATAATTATATACCTATATAGCTAAATAATTATTGCCCATATCGATAAGTGGCGAATTGTCGTGAGACCAAATTACCGCGAAGGCCTATATTATTACATAATGTTATCTTGAAATCATTAAAATATATTCATCATTGAAAGTGTAAATTTAAAAATTATTATGATATTGTTTTTGGAGACAAAATAAAATATTTCTTATGAAAAATATTGTTGTTTAAAAGTAAAAATAATATTCGTGTAGTTGGCTGTTCGCTGTTTCTAATGCCAACCGCGTATCTAATGATGATGAATAGTTACTACTTCCAGTGAATAATAATAAATAAGTTTTAAATACACAGACAAGGTCGAACAATTACTAAATTATTAAAAAAAATTTTAAAACCAAACTATGAACAAATTATCTAATGAGAAACTGGTGTTGAGTGAGAAGAAGAAGTCTAAAAATGGAAAAGGAACCATTCCTAAGAAAATTCATCGAAAAGTCGTCAAAAAACAAACAGAAGTGGTAGGAAAATTATTGTCGACGACTATTGAAAATGTCCATCCAGTGCAAGTGAAACCGAAAGTGCAACATAAAGCATTGAGTGCTACTAAAGGGACCGTTAAGAAATCAACTACACAATCGGCCGTAAAGAAATTGTTAGCGCCAAAAGCGTTGGCTGTGACCACCGAACAAACATCAATCAATCTTCTAAAGTCTCGGCCTATCAAGAAACGTCCGAAAGAAGCGAATTCCTCGACCATCAATAAGACCGAGCCAAAGAAGTTAAAACTCGTGAAACGCGTTATGAAAGCGACTCCTATAACGTCAAAAACAACAGCGACAGCAATGACGACGTTGGCGATACCGGGAGTCTCAGCGGCGTTGCCACACCAACTAGGATAAGGTAGTTTAACAACAGGAACACATTACTCCAAAAAATGAACATAATATTATGTTGTGAATAAAATAAATATCAATTAACAAACTCAATCCTTATTATCGGCATTTCTTCTGACGTATTATATTTTATTATTTATTTTTAGATTCCGAGTGGAGGGATGGATATATTGATTTTACAATGATGTGAGTTTTTTTTTTCTGTCAGTCATCTTTTTTTGCGGCAGCGATGGTTAAAATACTTTGGTTTTAAACTTTGAGAGTGGTTTTTGGTAGAAATTAGATCTAGTTGGTATTTTTAAATATTTTGTCTCTTTTTGAGTTATTTTAGACAATTCATTATTTTTTTAAATAATTACGATAAATTGATGAATGGATAAAAATGCTTGACAATTTAGCACAAGGCCCCTATAACAAATTATTAAATTCGCAATCAAAAAATATCAAAAGTTTATAGTTATAAATTATAATTTTGACAAAATTCATCAAAATCTCGAAAATTACAAATTATATTGTTGTTAGAAATTTGTGAAAAAATGTCTATTCATACCAATGATTTTAAAATGTAATACAACGTTGTTTTTAATTGCTTATATGCTTTACAATCTATATGATATGTAGTGTATGAAAAAATAAATGCCTATTGGAAAGTTAAACTTTTTGCTTATAAATTTGTTTTTGAAGTTCAAATTTTTACGAAAATGGATATTTATATGTACAATAACAACTTCTTCTTTAAATATTTTTGTTATTTGTTATAATTCAAAAACGAATAACCGTAGAAACTTAAGATTATCATCAAATATATAATTATACTATACATTATTATTTATTATATATGGTAAAGTATTCAAAATATATTTTGAATTTTATTAAACTATTGATAAGCATGTGAATTGTTTTTGTTTTTTTTTCTATTAATGTAAATAAAAAATATTTGCTGAGTTTATGTTTTTGAAAATTGAATACAAGATCCATATCTAAGTTATTTTAATATCTATATACAATTATTTAAAATGCATAGATACAATTTTTTAGATTCTGAACGGAGTGATGAATGTATTGATTTTACAATGATGTGTGTTTTTTTTTTTTTTTTTTGTGTCTGTGTACAGCATAACTAGTCGAAATAATGCTTCGATTTCAAACTTTGGGGGTGGTTTCCGATGGCAAAGTGGATATCCTTGGTGTATTATAGAGGTGAAAAATAAACATTTTCTACCAGTTTTCAAAAAAATCGAGAAAAACAAAAAAAAAATGACAGAAAAACGGGAATTTTTACGCAAAACCAGTTTTCGATAAAATCGAATTTTTTATTTTGCTGTAACTCAAAAACTAATCGATGTAAACACTTGAAATGTTCACAAAATGTTAACATTAGCGTTCTCCATACACAGTTAAATTTTCAAAGAATTTTGACTTTTTTTGAGCTATTTATAGACAATTGAAATTTTTAATTTTTTTTAGTATTTTTTTTTAAAATAACGATAAAATTTTTTTGGCTGGCCAGAAAATCTTGAAAATTTAATACAAGGTTTCTTATAAGTTGTTCTTAAAGTGATAAAAAAAAATCCGAAATCGTTATTCACAATTTTTTTTTATAAGTACTTAAAGTTCGAATTTATACGAAATATGTCAAAATTGCGAAAATTGGCAAGTAATTTTGTGGTTAAAAAATCGTAAAATTTTTTTCTTTTATAACTAAGTTTTGAAAATTTGGTACAAGGTTTTCCATACATTTTTCTTCAAATATTTGTAAAAAAAACTCTACCGGATTCAGACAAAAAAATTTTATGAGTGTTTGAAATTTAAATTTTCACAAAACCGCGTTAAATAACGATTTAGCCTCAAACGATTTTTGATATTTGTTGTTATTCAAAAAGTATAAGTCGTAAATACTTGAAAATTTTACTAGTTATTAAGATTGCCATTTTCTTTACGTGATTTGATTTTCAAAATATTTTGACTTTTTTTGAGCTAATTATAGGCATTTGAAATAATCAATTTTTTTTTATTTTTTTTTTTATAAATGTTGATAAAAAAAATTTAGCTGGGACAAATTACTTGAAAATTTAATTGAAGGGTCCACATAACTTGTTCTAACTCTCATTCGAAAATTATAAAAATACATAGCACAATTTTTTTTTATTAGCATTTGAAGTTCAAATATTGACAAAAATTCGTCAAAATCATGAAAATTTTTCACTATTTGGTAGTTAAAAATTTATAAATATTTTACTATCAAAAGCTAAGAATTGAAAATTTAATACTATGCTGTCCATCATTGCATTCAAATTTAACCTACCCTAGTCCGAGGTCCACCCCACCCCCTGATGTACAGCACAGCGATACTCACTTACCCGCTTTTTTTTTAATGCATTTAAAGTTTAAATGAAGTTTAAAGTTTACAGAATCGCATAAAGAACAAACTAGGTATATAAGTATTTAATATTTAATATTTATAAAATCTTAAATTTTTATACTAATGTTTGAAAAAACAATACGATTTCCCTCACATACATAATATAGTACATATTGGAATTAAAAATCTAAGAAATATACAAACATGGTTTTGTACTATTAGACATTCGAAGAAGTTCGAATTTAGACGAAATTACATATTTTAACATTAAATTACGATATAATTATTATTTTGTTATAAACAATAAAATATTACTCGCGAGAATGTTAATACTTATTATGAATTTTATTAAACGCAATGGAATTTTAAAAATATATTAATTAATTTTAAGATATTATTTATTTATATTATATTACAATACTTGTAAACCTGTATTAAGATATTTACAGAAAAATGTTATTACGTCTTGAGTTATATAGGTTGGTATAGTAGGGTAAAAATATATATTATTATAATAAATGCTAATAATATAGACATATAGTATAATAAAAGCAATATTTTCAAAATTAAATTATATTAACCTACCGCTGTGATATTAAAAGTAAAATAAATTACTTTAATATAGATATATGAAACAATATACTTATTATAAACTGACGGGCAGTCTTTACTCAGAACCGTTTTTTTGTATACAATGATCTATCATTGCGAATTGTTAAATGTTATACAATCACCACACGGCATTTAATGTACAGTATATGAGTGGCACAGGTTTTTAAATTTTATTTTATTTACCTTTGGCTCGATTTTATCATTCCATAAGTACAAAATATCATTAATTACTATGTATTAAGCACAATCAGTACTTGGCTTAATAAAAACGTATCGTATTGAACGCTCATTTAAAATTAAATGTTATAGAAATGAAACGTATTTCTGGCTACTTTCCGACTGGTCGTACCTAACCCTCAGGGGGGTACTAAGCAACTAGTACTACGGGTTTGGTGAACCCGGGGCCCCGAGCCCCACACTGACTTTAATTAGTTGGTGTGGACTGGTCGTCCAGGTTGGGGGTTGTGCGTAGGGCCGACAACCCTACCACTTAAAAAATAAATTGTTAAGAAACAACAACATTATTCTAAGCCTCGGATGAAAGACATAACGGACTTACGAATTGGAACCTGGAACGTGCGATCTTTGTTTAGAACTGGAGCTTTGACAACATCTCTATCGTGTCTTGAGCGATACGAGATGGATATAACTGCTATTCAAGAAGTAAGATGGACAAGTTCAGGGAGCTTGAAGTCTCAAGGAATGACTCTGTTTTATAGCGGTGAGGACAAACACGAACGAGGTGTAGGGTTTATAATTAAAGACAATTTACTACCACAAATTACAAATTTCAAACCTATAAATGACCGTCTATGTTACATAGAACTTAAATGTAAGTGGCACAATCTGATCTTAATTAACTGTTATTCACCCACTGGAGATAAAAATGAGGAGATAAAAAATGAATTCTATGATAATTTAGACATGCTATACGATTCTTTACCAGCTGATAAACCGAAAATAGTGATCGGAGATTTTAATGCAAAAATTGGAAAGGAAACGATATATAAACCAACAATAGGATCTGAAAGCGTACATGAAGAATCTAATGATAATGGCTATAGACTGATCTCATTTGCAGCTGCTAGGAATATGACTATAAGTTCCACATGTTTCCCGCAAAAGAATATTCATAAACAAACATGGATTTCTCCATGTGGATATATAAGAAACCAAATAGACCACATAATAGTTGATTCACGGATTAAGTCCTGTATAAGAGATGTAAGAAGCATGAGAGGGAGTAGTGCTATGTCAGATCATTTCCTCGTAAGAGCAAAAATAAATATCAGAATATCAACAGAGTGGCGAAAGAAACAGAAACATAAAAGGAAAATAGATAGAGATGCACTGAAAACATCAACTGCTAAAGTATATCAAGAAAAGTTAATGTCGAAAATACAGAATATACAAGAAAGACCAAATATAAGTGAAATATGGAAAGAAGTAGAACAAACAGTAAAAACCACAACTGAAGAAGTAATTGGGTACATATCAGAAAAAACAAGGAAAATATGGTTCAATGAAGAATGTAAAAGAGTTTTACATGAAAAAGATAGAGCCCGCATGAAAGTACTACATGAACCCAATGAAGATAACAAAAGATTGTTGGCACTTAAACAAAGAGAGGTAAAAAAGGTGATTAGATCGAATAAGAGACTATGGGAAAAAGAATGCATACAAAATATAGAAAATAACAGAAATAGCCATTCGAAAATATTATTCAGAAAAGCAATTAATGAAGTAAAACATGGATACAAGCCCAGACCAAATGTTATGAGGAAAAGGGATGGAACTCTTCAAACAGGCAACAAAGAAATCGCAAGCGAATTCAAAGATATGTTTGCAAAGCTTTTGAACCAGCCAATAATTAATATCACTTTAAACGAGCTAACGACAGTAGAACAGCTACTCGAAGCCCCGTCAAAAAATGAATTAGAAATGGGATTAAATATGCTTAAGAATGTTAAAGCACCAGATGTAGATGAAATAGTATCAGAATATTTAAAAAAGGGTGGACCATGCTTACTAAACCAACTTCACAAATTAATAAACATAATATGGGAACAAGAGGAAATATCCGAATCGTGGAGAGTATCTATCCTATGTCCTGTTTTTAAAAAAGGAGATATCATGGAGTGCGAAAATTATAGGAGGATCTCCTTACTCAACACAACTTATAAAATTCTATCCAACATTCTTCTGATCAGAATCAATCCTTATATTAAAGAAATAATAGGAGAATATCAAACTGGGTTCATGATAGGAAGATCAACAGTTGATCAAATCCACATAATCAAACAATTAGCTGAGAAGAGTCACGAGTTCAATAAAGACATCTACCTTATGTTCATAGATTACAAAGCAGCATACGATTCGATTAATAGGGAAAAACTATGGAATGTCATGAACAATATGGGAATACCAGCAAAATTAGTCAGAATGATAAGAGCGTGTGCATATGAGTCCAAAAGTAAAGTAAGTTTTGGAGGAGAGGTATCAGATGAGTTCCCAGTGACAACTGGACTCAGACAGGGAGACGCTCTATCGCCAGCTTTATTTAATATCGCCTTAGAATCAGTTATACGAAAGGTACTAATCCAAGCCAAAGGAATAAAAATGAACAACAATAACGAACTAACCGTAGTGGCTTACGCTGACGACATAGTCCTCATTGCCGAATCAGAGGACGATCTGAGAAATGAAATTATAACATTGAAATAAAATTTTATGTTTTAAATCATTTTTAAAACTACAAAACGAAAGTAATAAAATGTATTTTAATATTTTTGTAATTTTTATGAATATAATGTAATATAATATAGTGATGGGTTGAATTATTCGAAATTCGAACTCGGAATGAAAAAAATTCGAACCAAACTATTAAGCATCATATACTATTAGAAAATCGAACTTATTTGTCGAACCAGACTTACTAGCCACGATAATCCAGAGACCAAGTATGTGCACAATTCTTCAAAAGTTGTTTAAAAAAAGAAAAATTGATAATGATTATTTAGAAATAATTAGATTATTGGTGATAGAAAGTTATAAGTTGTAACGGGCACGTTATGTAGGTATCATTTATAATAATAATGATTAAAAGTATTGAGTTCGAATTAATATAGTATATAATATATAATAATATATAATTATTATAGTATATTATAATATAATAATATATTATATTAGTTATAATATATAATATAATTATTCTATGGTGACTATAATATTGTCCGTGATACCCAATCACATGGGTTCAACTCATATCAGTACATAATAAATTTATTGATTAAAAAGACTTTATATGTAACGGATTTCATGCAAGATACAAGCAACCGCTATACGTAAAATACATTATGAAATATTTAGATCGCATCTTCGCTATTCCGAAAAATCTTTGTCATAAATTTAAGAGAATATTGAATTTTGACTTCATATTTAGTATAGTAAATTGTATTCAATTATATATTATATTTAGTGTATCAACATTGGAGTGACACTAAAGGGTGGCTTATTTTATCAAGCCGATTAGGTACACTTGTCGACATCGTGCTGCAGGCTAAATACATATAATATCGTGCATTTTGTATATAATATATACGACTTATTATCGATGTTCATAATATGGTTTTTTATTGCAATAATATATGAATCGATTTATTTAGTAAACTCAAAATCATATACTTTTGTGAAAACTCCAAGTAAACCATACTGAAGACGTGTACTATATAATATATTATTATATAATAAAAAGCACAGCGTATACTTATATATTTGTGCGTCCACCGCATCATTATCGGGGTATGTCATAAAATAAGTCTAAGCCACGAGCGGTGCTTGTATAAAATTAATGACCGTTTAGTTTTGCTTTCAGGACATTTTTCCTGTAATCACTTGAATTTATTTCAGGACCTACACGTACGCGTTGTATACGGTGGGATCTGTGCGTAGTGTGCGTATGCATTTCAATCGTATAAGACGCGTGTGCATACTATATATAGTATATATATTATATACATTATACCTATATGGCTATATGTAAATATGTACACAATAAACCTAAATATCGGCGAATTCGGTGTAGCTGTATAGCTGGTAAGTATATGACATATATAATACATTTATATGTGTATAGCATTATACACATAGTATTGTACACACCGTCACTAGACAGTAGTAGAAATTTCAATCACAATTTGTCACGGACGAGTACACTCCGGCAGAGTGAATACACACAAATACAAACACACACACACGTTTATCGTTTATGTGTGACTGCGCAGAGTCTGTATACATGTAACTCGTGTACTCGTATACCTATATAGTTGTCGGGCGCGTCTAACTCGCGTTTTAAAAAAACTTAATAAATAAATAAACCGCACCGGAAAAAGCCTATACAATTTTCCACGCGCACGCTGTATAATACATACGTATAGGTAGTGATACGGCAAATAAAATAAGGTGGTTTTCGGCGGGACGGCAACCCTTTTGTACGCGCATTACCCGAGCCCGCGCGTATGTTGTATAATATATAAAAAATATAACTGTCTATCAGACGCGCGTTGCGGTATGCCACCGTTTTCAGCCGATTGTATTTCATTGGTCGCAAAGGATTCGCAGCAGCAACACACCGCCGCCGCTGCCACAGCCTCTGCCGCCACCGCGCCCGAGCGGCCCACAACACTCTTCTTGTACAGACATTTAGTCCTCTCGCCGCCGCCGGATATTATTATAATAACACGTCGCGTGACGTTCTGAAGTGAAACATATTGGGCCCAAAAGACTTCGTCATCCGGCACGCATGTTTCCTCCGGCAACGCCGCGCGCCGCTCGATATATTATATATACTATATATATATGCCTACAACCCACACCTACTCTATATTCGCACTATGTACACGCTAATAAATAAAATTCAGATGCAACGATTTCACTTCTATATAATATAATATATACATAATATAGGACCTCTGCCGCCCCTCTGCTCGCCCGAACTGTACCCCCACCTCCACCCTCAATCAATTTCTCTCTCACTCTCTCTCTCATTCACTCGTTCTCTAAAAATATGTATTTGCGTTTGGAAAAATTCAATCGTTATACGACAGCACACATTTCCTGGTAAAGAAATAAGAATAATAACATGGTATCGCGATAAATAGGGAATTTTAGATTCTGAACGGAGTGAAGATAATGTATTGCTTAGATTCTGAACGAAGTGAAGAATGTATTGATTTTACTATGATGTGTGTTTTTTTTTTTTTGTGTTTGACGACAACATTTGGAACAGTAATAATGCTCCGATTTTTTATTTCAGCCCCTCTTTGAATAGGAAAATTCATCTAGTTGGTACTTTGGGGGGGGGGGGGTCAAAAGTAAACATTTTCAAATAGTTTTCAAAAAAATCGAGAAAAACAAAAAAAAAAATGACAGAAAAACCACTTTTCGAAAAATCGATTTTTTGATTTTACTGTAACTCAAAAACGAATTATTGTAAATACTTGAAATTTTCACCAAATGTTTATATTATGGTTATCTCTTTACAGTTAAATTTTCAAAATATTTTGACCATTTTGAAGCTACTTATAGACAATTGAAATTTTCGACTTTTCTAAGTTTTTTTTCTTCAAATGCCGATAAAAATTTTTTGGGTGGTGAAAATTTAATACAAGGTTTCTTATAAGTTGTTCTTAAAGTGATAAAAAAAAATCCTAAATCGTTAGTCACAATTTTTTTTTATAAGTGTTTAAAGTTCGAATTTATACGAAATATGTCAAAATTTAAATTAAATTTCATACTCTCATTATGCGTATGTTGCCTAATACTTTTTTATTAATAAACAGATACTATAAAGTAACTATAGTAACATATAAAAACTATACTATTATTTTCAAAATAGAATATATGACAATATTTAAATATAATATATCCTAAACTGACAAATCATCTTCGTTCAGAATCGTTTTTCGTATATACAATGATACCTATCATTGCATTCAAATTTAACCTACCATAGTCTGAGGTCCACCCCACCCCCTAATATACAGCAGAGCGATACCCACTTACCCGCTTTTTTTAGATTTAATGGTTCAAATATGAACTATACTTGTACGAGAAATTTAATATATTAAAATTTTAGATCTGCAGGGATACAAAAAGATTTTTTAAAAATCTTTATTGTGGAATCTATTGCATTCAATTTTTAAGCATTTGTAGTTTTACCAAGCTAATAATTTTTAGTCAAAAATTATCAATAAAAATCTAAAAAAAATTATAGGTGAATGTCTCGTGCCAATAAATAAATCATATAGAGTATCAACTCAAAAATTTTATTATGTAATAATGAAAATAATAATATAAACATTTGATAACAATTTCAGCTGCTGTTATTATTTATTCATATTTGAAATAAAATAAAATATCAAAAATTGTTTGAGGAGAAATAGTTAGTTTAGGGATGAATATCAGATGTCTAATATTCCAGTAGAATTTGTTTTTATGTATAGATTGAACATTTAATAAAGAAACTTGAATTAAATTTTTAAATTTTAGATATAAAAATAAAAATTTTTATGAATTAACAATAAAATATAAACAAAATAAAATAAATTTACTAATTTTGTGGTTTTTATGAATTTTATCAACATTTTAATTTTAAACACTTAAAAAATATATTGTGACAATATACTTAATATTTTTTAATTGAGAAATAAACAACTTATGAGGAGCTATGTATTAAAAATTTGGTGAAAATTTCAAGTTTCTGCTATTATTTGTTTTTGAATTAAAATAAAACAAAGAAATCAATTTTACAAAACATTTAGTCAATTTACCTATCAATTTTAGTTCTAGAGTAAATATACCTATTAAAAAATTAAAAGATGATAATGTATTGGAGGGCAAAACGATGGTTTTTTAAAAAAAAATCACAATTTTGAAAAGTTAAAGGTTATTTAAATAGGTACGTTGAAAATTTTGCTATTTCTAAACGACTTAATGAACGTTATATTAGGAATAATGGAAAAAACTCATCGTCTTGCCCTCCTAAATATTGATATCTTTTCATTATAGGTATACTAGGTATATTTGCTCTAGAACCAAAATTGAGAGCGAGTTTTATTTAGACTGCATAAACGCGATTTGTCTATGTCGTACGTGTGTAAGACGGACACGTGTGTGCGACTTCTTCTTAATCTTTTGTTTTTCAAAAAATTCCTAATTATTATATAAACACATAGGTACTAGGAATTTTTAAGTGTTAAATAAAAATTGGTCAGCGGATACGCGTGGATATAATAAATATTTCAGTGGAATAATCACAAACAAAATATTTATTATGTTTACGCTATGCGCACACCAAGACGGTTTTTTTCTACACTAGTCAAAAGATAATAAAACACTATTTTACGAAAAGCATTTTTTCTGATCAGTTATAAGTTATTACGTAAAAGACGCAACACGTTTATTAAAAAATGCATGTAATCGTAAATCGTAATATTAATAAAATACTAATATATGTACCTATTATTTTCCAAATATTTTAAAAAGCAATTAGGCTGTAAATATAATTCGAACTATGTTTTACAACAGATCGTATGGTCCATGGAATGAAAATATTATTAAAGTAAACATGGATTTTAGATATTTATGAAATGGTTTGTGACTCGCGATAGGAATGAGCGCGCTGCGTGCTAGTACACGCAGTACCACCACTAAGTATTTTGTTATACGCAGTACATAAGCAACACAATATGGACGACAATATTTTTTTATAATAATTTACAAAACGATAGATTGCGTTGATGCTAAGCTTTCCATACGACCGTTTGTGCAATAACAACGTACCTCCACGTACCCCTCTCCGACAAACTCGCGACAACGCCGCGCAGACCTCGTCTCGTAGACATTGGGCGTGGCTATGGCCTACCGAGGCTGCGTCGATACGCGCGGAACGCCATCTATCGAGCGGTGTATATTAAATACCTAAATGAACCATTATTAAGGCGAGATGAAAAAATCACACTGTGTTCGTCTTTGTTCTTTGTTCATGAACGCACGTCGCCCCGAAAACCGAACTCCTGTAATTTATTGATCAGCAGAAGAAATTTCTAGTGCACAATTCGTATTCTAACAGTCGATTAAACACAATACATTTCACGTTATTGTTTATAGACGTGTTTTATTTACATTTTTCTACTATAATTCTCGATTAGCTACACCACAAAATAACAATAATGGCATCAGCACCGTATACCTTGATCAGCATCTTGAAGGTATAAGTTCTCTTTCGGTTTTGAATTTCAACGAAATACTAATATAATGATATTTTAGCTTTGAAGAATCTTCCTATGCAGTTGCTACGAAACTTCACTTTGATGCGGTACATCGACTCGAGAGCTCAGGAAGAGATGCGCGACATCGACAAAATGGCGGACAACTTTATGTCGAATGATAGCTTCATTTTTTTTATTCCCAGAGTACAATTTTAAGAAAAATGAAGCTATCATGCAATGGAAATTTGACAAAGCAAAAGAATACTGCGATGACAAAGTTCAATTGTATGAATACGTATGCTGATTTTGAGGATTTCACGTAATACTAGATATAAATGCATAAAAATAAAAATCCTAATTTAATTCTATTTAATTATAATTACCTATTATATTCGCTTACACTGTAAGAAAACTAACATTAAATTACATAAATATAAATGCATAAAAATAAGAATCCTAATTTAATTCTATTTAATTATAATTACCTATTCTATTCGCTTACACTATAAGAAAACTAACATTAAATTACATAAATATAAATGCATAAAAATAAGAATCCTAATTTAATTCTATTTAATTATAATTATATTCTTGAATATGTAATTCAAATACTACATGTATTTCTAACTCTACGAAAATAGTAATACTACAAATTACAATTTCAATCAATAGTTGAAGACTATAAGAAAATTAACATAAAATTGCTCGCCATATTATATTATTAGTACATACATACATACATATACACATACATATATATTATATACACATTAACATGTATATTGTGTAATGTATATAATATGTATAAGTATAGGTACAGTATATATAAAATAAAAAAACTTATTTCATATTTATAGAATATTATTTTTTCTTCTTATTTGTTATACATTTTGAACAAAACCATTTTCCCTTAGGCTTGTATTTAATTTGACACATGCAAAGTGAAACCATTCAATAGGACACTAAAACAACAAAATCACACAATTAAAAAAAATGTATACAAAAACAAAATATTGAAAGAATATTTTACAATAAAAATTGAATGTTTATAATTGTTTAATGGTCACGATATTAAATAAATTTCTGTGTAAGTAAGTTATACATAGATATAAAATTATTAAATTGAATTTGTAGGCTTACATCGGGATTATCATAGCCAATCATTTCTCCATACGACACTTGGTTACACAAACAATAGGTGGGTTCATTTGGATCAACTGGCATATCTGATATTTCATTTGAGTGTACAGCTCCGGCACTAACTAATAAACCAGTAAGTGAGGCATTCTCTAGTGCAGCACTGGCTACACTTTTTGTAGAGTTTATCGGATTACTGACAATGCTGACCGGAGATTTTTTTTTCGGTGCCGCATACGACGTTTTTGAAACCTTGTTTAGGTTGTTTCTTATTTGGTATTTCGTAACGAGCTGCTACTTCATCACTTGTAACTCTTAACCAAATTTCACGACCTCTATTTTTCTCTCGACCACCTGAAACACGCATAAAAAATTATTCAAATACAATGGTATCATAATAAAATATATTTCGGAACACTTACGTTTAATTAAGCTTTCCTCCACATTTTTTTTAACACTGATGGCTCTGTCTTGAATTTCGGATTTATAGCGAACCAAGTCTGTATCCAACTTCCTAATAATTGTATCCACCTGAAGAACTTTTGAGTGAAGAATGTATTGCTTTTACAATGATGTGTGTTTTTTTTTTTTTTTTTGTGTCTGTGAATTTTTTTTAACATTATATAGCCTTGGACATTTTAATAATAATAAAATAAAAAATAAATAAATTATAATTTGTGTATATCTTTAGTAAATGTATTAATTATTAAATATTTAAATTGTAAAGAAATATTAATTATATGTATACATTAAACAAAATAGCCATAAAAAGTTGTCAATAGAAATTTTTTTTTATATTTTTCATTTGGCTTGCCCTAATAAAAGTGTCTAGTTTCGCCTATGCTTATAGGTATTTGTATTGATTGTGGATGGCGAGAGAGAACGGAATCTTTTTCCCTATTTAAAAAATATGCGTACCTTATAATTATATCCTAATCAATAAGATACTTTGATACACACATTTTTTTATACTTTTACATATTTTTTCTAAGAACACTGTATATGCCAGTACGTACCAGTGTACCACAATTTGATAATTAGAATAAATTGTAATTTAATTGTACCTACCTGTTTTTATTTATCAAAAACGTATATTTATCGTTCTATTAGATTCTGAACGGAGTGAAGAATGTATTGATTTTACAATGATGTGTGTTTTTTTTTTTTTGTGTGTCTGACGACAACATTTGGAGCAGTAATAATGCTCCGATTTTTGACTTCAGCCCCTCTTTGAATAGGAAAATTCATCTAGTTGGTACTATGGGGGTCAAAAGTAAACATTTTCAAATAGTTTTCAAAAAAATCGAGAAAAACAAAAAAAAAGTAACAGAAAAATGGCAATTTTACGAAAAACCACTTTTCGACAAAATCGATTTTTTGATTTTGCTGTAACTCAAAAACGAATTATTGTAAATATTTGAAATTTTCACCAAATGTTTATATTATGGTTATCTCTTTACAGTTAAATTTTCAAAATATTTTGACCATTTTGAAGCTACTTATAGACAATTGAAATTTTCGACTTTTCTAAGTTTTTTTTCTTCAAATGCCGATAAAAAATTTTTGGATGGCCAGAAAATCTTGAAAATTTATTAAAAGGTTTCTTATAAGTTGTTCTTAAAGTGATAATAAAAAATCCAAAATCGTTAGTCACAATTTTTTTTTAAGTGTTTAAAGTTCGAATTTATACGAAATATGTCAAAATTTAAATTAAATTTCATACGCTCATAATGCGTATGTTGGCCAAATACTTTTTTTATTAATAAACAGATACTATAAAGTAACCATAGTAACATATAGTAACTATACTATTTGTTTCAAAATAGAATATATTACAATATTTAAATAGAATATTTCCTAGATTGACAAATCATCTCCGTTCAGAATCGTTTCTCGTATACAATGATATCCATCATTGCATTCAAATTTAACCTACGCTAGTCCGAGGTCCACCCCACCCCCTAATGTACAGCAGAGCGATACTCACTTACCCGCTTTTTTTTTTTAAATCTCCGAGAGAATGGAATAGATTATATTATAGTTCTACTATTCTAGCGCGCATATTATTATTAATAAATTGTTATGCGATTGTTCATATCGATATTTTTGTAGACCAAAATGGATTTGAGCTCCGCTTTCAAACCCGGTTGTGCCGAATGATAAGCACAAATCGATTTCAACGCGACATATTTCGTATAGAAATTTTTTACACTTTAATTTTTACACGATATAGTGATATAGGTACTACAATATTTTCATGCTTAAAATTTACCATTCATAGAAAATTATTGACACAAAAAATATGATAAATATTTACAAGTTGTACACACTTTAAAGACTAAAAACATAATCAATCGAATTTAAAATAAAATATTATGCGTAAGTGACGTATTACTGTAGACGAATGCAATATCTATATAGAAAACCAGTATTTTAGTCTTAACTATTATTTAGTTTCATGTGTCAGCAATTGCTTACGATAAAGATTTCAATCGGAAAACTCTAAAAAGTCCGAAAAAGTAGTAAACTTTTGTGGTTTAAAGCCATTATATAAAGTCAATATCTAAGATATGCTTATATCAAACTGTATATATATATGTATATAAAACAAGTGATATATTTATGATATTATCATTTGTAATATTATGTGACACGTGAAAGCAATTTTACAGCAAAGATAAAATTTAATCACAAACTATTACGTACATTCGAAAAGTATACGGGTGATAAGGACTATCTATGTAGGTAGATTAATTGAAGGACAAATATCTAAATGATTTTTCACACTCGTTACATCTAAAAAATAGTTAATTTTGGTAGTGATCGCGTTGATTTCTATATCACTTCAATAGTTACCGAGACCTGTCTCTCTTTACAGTCCGTCAAAAGCAAATGATTATAAATCGTTTCCATGGTATGCTATGTGAATATTGCCTTGCCAAAAATGACAACTATCACGAATAACATGAAAAATTAAAAGATAAAATAAATTAAAAATACTTTAAACAGTTTAAACAGTCAGTAAGCGTAAATATGAAATAAAACATTTCTCTTTTTTTTATTATTTAATCATCCATTGTTTTGGAAAATAAATTAGAAAAACATTTGTCATTACAAATTATAAAATTGTAATATACATTCACTTGTATAATATTTATTTTTCTTCAAACGATATTTTTTTGTATTTAAAAAAATAACAACAGTAGATACTTGAAATGTTCACATGTATTATAATATATTATATGCTATAATATAATATTATAATATATTAATATACTTTGATTTCTATATTTATTAAAATAATATATGTAAGTACTATTTTATTATTGAAACTAAATTAAAAACGATCATAGTAATAAATTATTACTAAGCACATTTTTTTAATGATATTATATACATGGTGATTTTTTTATCAAACAACACTCATTATTTCCAAAAGTATTCATGTTATTGAAAATATTTTTTTACATAATTTCAAATTGTTAAAAAAACAATGTTTTTATAAAAAAATTATATTTTTAAATATTTTCTATCCTTATAATTTTTTAAGTTTTTTACTTTTTTGAATGACAACATAGATTTTTAATTTCATATTCCAAAGCAAAATAATTTTTTGAGTATTTTGATACATAAAAATCGAATTTAGGGTGAGTAGTTTATGAGTTATACTTATTTAAAGTTTAGACAAGCGGAGTAGTGGACAAACATTTTGCGGGGTAACCCCGTACCACTCCACTCCGCGCAACTAAACTTTAAATACTTATAACTCATAAACTACTCGCCCTAAATTCGATTTTTATGTATTGAAGTACTCAGAAAATTATTCTGCTTTGGAATATGAAATTAAAAATCTATGTTGTCATTCAAAAAAGTAAAAAACTTAAAAAATTATAAGGATATAAAATATTTAAAAATATAATTTTTTTATAAAAACGTTGTTTTAGATTCTGAACGAAGTGATGAATGTATTGCTTTTACTATGATGTGTGTTTTTTTTTTTTTTTTGTGTGACGACAACATTTGGAGCAGTAATAATGCTCCGATTTTTGACTTCAGCCCCTCTTTGAATAGGGAATTGAATCTAGTTGGTACTTTAGGGGGGTCAAAATTAAAATTTTCTAATAGTTTTCAAAAAAATCGAGAAAAACAAAAAAAAAATGACAGAAAAATGGAAATTTTACGGAAAAACCACTTTTCGACAAAATCGATTTTTTGATTTTGCTGTAACTCAAAAACGAATTATTGTAAATACTTGAAATTTTCACCAAATGTTTATATTATGGTTATCTCTTTACAGTTAATTTTTCAAAATATTTTGACCATTTTTAAGCTACTAATAGACAATTGAAATTTTCGACTTTTCTAAGTTTTTTTTTCTTCAAATGCCGATAAAAATTTTTTGGGTGGCCAGAAAATCTTGAAAATTTAATACAAGGTTTCTTATAAATTGTTCTTAGGGTGATAAAAAAAAATCCGAAATCGTTAGTCACAATTTTTTTTTATAAGTGTTTAAAGTTCGAATTTATACGAAATATGTCAAAATTTAAATTAAATTTCATACGCTCATAATGCGAATGTTGGCCATAGTAACCATAGTAACATAATATAAAAACTATACTATTTGTTTCAAAATAGAATATTTGACAATATTTAAATATAATATATCCTAAACTGACAAATCATCTTCGTTCAGAATCGTTTTTCGTATACAATGATACCTATCATTGCATTCAAATTTAACCATCCATAGTCTGAGGTCCACCCCACCCCCTAATATACAGCAGAGCGATACCCACTTACCCGCTTTTTTTAACAATTTGAAACTATGTAAAAAAATATTTTCAAAAACATGAATACTTTTGGAAATAATGAGTGTTGTTTGATAAAAAAAATCACCCTGTATATTATATATATTATGCACCGAGTAATTACCCGACAGCATTATTACAAAACTATAAGACTAGACAACGGACTTCGTGTTGACTATAAAATGTAAACTAAAAACAGCTTACCAACAAAATCGTTGTCGTCATGCGCAGAATATATTATTATTGTATATACCTAAAACATCATAATAGTAAAATATATAATAGGGCTATATGATTTTTACAGTGTCCTTTTAAAACTTTGGTTAGCTATGTCCACGAATCACAAATCTTTTTTATGTAAATAATTTATTAATATTTTGCATATTGTATCATGTTCGCATAATGTAGCTGAGTATCGCATTTATTTTTAAATATTAACATAAAAAATCCATGTCTCGTGGTATAGTGGTAGGTATTTATATTTAAAAAATGTAATATAAATGCAAGATGTCACGTTTTTGTACATTGATAATTTCGATTTCATAATATCAATGATTGGCGCTCCTTGGGGAAAACACTTATAAATAAATATTTTAAAAATGTTAAGGATTTTTTTTTAACGAACAGTGAACATTGAAGTCTGTTGACCTGAGACAAACGTTCTCCATTCGAAACAATGCACACATACCTACTTAAGTATTCAAAAAAGTTTTCAATCTACAGAGTAGTGTCGCGCTGAGTGTATTAATTTTAAAATACCGGAGCACAATTCAAAGGCGTAATTAGGGTGGGCAAAGGAGTGATTTGTATTCTAATCTCTCTTGGAAGTATGTATATATTTTTATGTATAAATACGTCATGTCATATGAATTCTATGTGCAAATAACGCATCGAAGTGTTTAAGGTATCTAGTTTTATTCTTTGTTATAATATCGTATAGCCTAAAAATATTAATATGTACATCATCAATAGTGATTTTACGAATAGGAAACGATGAGTGGCGGGTTCCCCACATATAGGTATTGCGAGTAAAAATTATTTCATATGTAAGTATAAACTGCAGGTACACTTATGTACCTAAGTAAAATTACTTTTTGTCTTATCGCGTATCGACTTATCAAGAATCAAACATAATTATATTTTAAATAAATAATAATATAAACGAGTATAGCTAAGTATGAATCAAAATCGAAGAGAAGTTTTCGTTTTAATCGGTTCAATATGTAAATAATATTATTGTGTAGTGGTAGTGTGCAATCAGTTTTACAACAAATTATCTTTGGTCGATTTAATGACACTTTTCCTATTAAATGCAGTGAGAGTATTCCAAAATTTCAAAAGGTTTTTCAATGAACATCAGTCAATTTGAATAGTCTATAGAAAATTGGTATTACATTTCCAGCGAAACTTATCTTAACTGAATTGGTCTTAGCAATTAATTGTTTAAAGAAAATAAAATTCTGAAAACTTATTAATTTTGAACCAATTATATTATGTTCAACAGTTTTTTTGTCGTAGATTTAGTGAACGCGAGCATTACTATATACTACAATAATAATTGTCATCCGAATAGTATAATAATTTATCCAGTTACTAAAATAGTGTTTGGACATGTAATCTGTTTGTAAATCTTTACTGTCACACATGCGAATTCCTCATTATCAGCATTATATTTGAAAATCGATGAAAAAATGACTACCCACTGCATGTTGTGAAAACATATATTATGAATATCATCAGATCATCATTTTCACGCGTCATCCGCCAACTTGTGGTATCGAACATATACACGATATTGTTGCCATTTGTTTTTTTATTCTAGCACTATTTAATTTAAGGCACATTCAGGGGTGTTCCCATAGGGTATACTACATATACGCCGTATACTCTCAAGATTTTTTTTTCAATATTGTGGGTATACTATGTATGCTCTTAATCTCAATTTGTTTCCATATTATTAACACGCTCTTTGCCGGCTTTACTCCTATAGACCATAAGAAAAATATTCTTATTGTATTAAATGTTTATATTTGATGATATAGTATACTCTCAAAAAAAATAATGGGAACACCACTGGGCACATTATACATTTTGAATGAAAATAAATTATTTGGATGCTTTCCACATGCAATAATTGACCATATATTATATTATTGACAATAAATCTTTCGGTGTCCATGGTAGTATTAATAACACCAAAGCTAATAACACTAAGAACTATATTTATACAACTCAAGATTTCGTCGTTAGCAAAATCAGGCGTGCTACAAATTAATTTGTAACGCTGGAAAACATTGATATAGGATAATGATTTCTCTATCACAATAAAAATATAATCAAAAAATATCATAATATATTTTATTTATATTAATTACTTTTTTTTTATGATAAAATAATTTTTACGTAAATATTGTAAATAAAATTACAAAAAATAAATTAAATTAAAATTTTTTTTTCTATAAAATTAAAAATCCAATTGAGTGGTAAATAATACTAATATAAAGCTGAATAAAAGGCATAGAATGGTAATTTAATTGAATCTCTAAAGACGTAAAGGCCAAGTAGATATAGGAATGAAAATTTTATGAATATACCTATATAAAAGTATACATAACGCTGTACACTATCACTAAGTTAAGTTTTCTTTTTTTTACTTTATAATAATATACTTGTTATGCACCTAATCTATTTTCTGCAATCGTCATTCATTTTTCAAACCATGTCCGGCTATATATATATATATATATATATATATTATATATAATATAGGGACTTCAGTCACAATTTACTTAAATATATGTTTCGTGGATGATGTAATGTTGTTTATTACATTGCTAGGTTAGCTACTGTACTGATGAATCATATTTTTCTGCCACAAATATAGAAAAACAATATACGAATAATAATAATTATTTTGCTAGCAAACCTGTTCATCCTTCTAAATTCAGAAATTTTAAATTTTAATCAAACTATTATAATTTATAATAAAATTAAAATCATAATTTAAAGATAAATAAAATAGGTAATATAAGTTTTTACTTAAAATTAGGATTTGAAAAAAAAATGTTTTTGTCTCATGAAATTATATAATTATATTGCAAATAACCTACTTAAACGATATCTAAATTGCACTACTAATAATATTGTTATATTTACTATAGTATATTTAAACCATTGCAGGTTTGCAAATATAATTTTTTAAATTATTGATCGATTCTAGTAAATTTCCAACTAAGTTTCTGGCCTTATTACAGTAAGATACGTTTTTTAAGAAAAAAAGCTTACTGTCTTTTGATCAGATGATTTTTTTTTTGTAATTTGAATTTATTTTAAGAATAGAATTTTCAGACCCTACGGTCTTTTCAAAAACTGTTTTAAATTTTTGTTGTTCCTAATTAATATTTTAAATCAAAATAATTAAATATTAAAAAAAAAAAAACAATAATAATATATTTTGTCTAGTTAGTCATTAGAATATAATATTATCAAATGTGATTCAAACGAAAATAAACAGCAGCTTATGAGTTATGACTGCTATTTTTATTTATATACATTGCGTACAATACTGGCACTCCGTAAAGTGAGAACGAATTTAAATTTGCTTAACTTTTGATACTTTTTTTATTTTTTAGAAATAAAGTATATTGGAAACAATGGAAACAATCGAGACTTGCCAAACGTCGGCCAATTTCAGTAAGTTACGGGCCATAACGCCAGTACAAGTTAGCAGCTGTGTTCGATAATTTAGATTTTAGACCGATTTATTGTCTGTCATAGATTGTAATGTCGAATTTAATTATGTAAACAATAAACATTTATGTTCACTGTATAGTGTAGGTGTACAATAAAGCTTAATAAAGCAATTGAATACATTTTTAGTAATAATTATATAAAAATACAAGGGCTCGGTAATTTTGGTGTTTTGGTTTTTTCCTAGAATTATTCGTCGTAACTTGTGAAGATTTTATGATTTTTAATTCATATTTTATAACTTGTTTTAATATTGTAAAAAAAAATAAGATGTTTATTGTTCATACAAGTGTCTTTGTTGTGTATTCGTATTCGGGTTTTATATGTATATATACATAATATATATATATCGAGTTTAATGTAAATGTTATATTTTCTTACACTGAAAATGCAATGTGAAGTGTTCAACATTTTTGGTAATTTTTAAAAAATTATTCATATTTTTAATATTTTAAGCAATAAATGTATTTTCAGTTTCATTCGCTATTAAATTTACAATACAATACAATTTAACTATAAAAAAAAAATTAGAATTATATTTAACTGCTTTTCCGACTTGAATCATTGCATATTTCACGATGGCGAATTTTAAGCGTACACATATTTTAGCCATACAATATGCAGTGCTGTGCAATGCGGTAAACAAACAGGAATGGTAAATCGCTAGCTATTCAAATATTAAATATTAGCGTGTGTATATATATATATTATATATACCGATACATATTTCAATGTGTTACGTTCCTCATAAAATTATATATTTTGATGTTCTCCTGAAGTCGTATATAATATCGTATGATACAATTTTCCGTCTGCATAATATATCGAGAGCAAATTCAATAGTATGATTTTCGCAGAGGATCGAGTTGATATTTTTCCCCGTACAGTGAGCGATCCTCGACATTCACGTCCGGGAAAACACGTCATTACAACAACGGGTCCGTGTTTAGAGCGCTTTTCACAGGTAGCCGAAAATAGTGTTTGTAATTTGCAACGAAATGAGTATTCTATACATGTATGTACTCGGTTGTGAAATCCTATGAAATTATGAAAATTATAATTGACGAATACGTTTAAAACAAAATATTATTTAATATCATTTCGATGGATCGATATTTTTAATGGGTATTTAAATCGAGTGTATAGGCCAAAAATCAAGGAATATCACATCCTCGTTATTATAATACGTATGTTATAGGTTCGCCGATGTGCGTTTTGTAACAGAACGACGGCGTTTTGACTGAAATAGTCATAGGCGTGATATACTATGATATGCTTAATATACTTTTGACCGAAAATCTGTAGAGTACCTAGTACCTACAAAATATTATTATTATTATTATTATTATTACTGTTCGACTTATATATACAGGGTGATTCTTTTATCAAACAACACTCATTATTTCCAAAAGTATTCATGTTTTTGAAAATATTTTTTTCATAGTTTCAAATTTTTAAAAAAACAACGTTTTTATAAAAAAATTATATTTTTAAATATTTTTTATCCTTATAATTTTTTAAGTTTTTTACTTTTTTGAATGACAACATAGATTTTTAATTTCATATTTCAAAGCAGAATAATTTTTTGAGTATTTTGATACATAAAAATCGAATTTAGGTTGAGTAGTTTATGAGTTATACTTATTTAAAGTTTAGACAAGCGGAGTAGTGGACAAACATTTTGCGGGGTAACCCCGTACCACTCCACTCCGCGCAACTAAACTAAAAAAATATATTTTTGTTATTGAAATCTATTTAACATTATTTTTTAAGTCAAAACTATTTTTTAAAATTCGATACAATTCTTTCCATAAATGTATTGAACATCATTCTCCAATTAAACTGGGGATTGACGTCAATACCTGGGGAATGTCTACATTTACAACATTTACCAATTTTTAGGTAAATGATGTCATTTACCGGAGAATGACGACATTTACCACGTTAACATCATTAACCGTAACATATACATATTTTAATTTACATGTAATACCTATAAGTAGGTACTCTGTATAGATAATATAGGAACGGCGATCATTTGTTGATGTTTTTAACTTCTATGGTCCGAACGGTGATGTCATTAATTACAACTATTAGTTAAATAATAATTTTGCGTGTAACTGTTAGAACACGGAAAGGGTGAAAACGCTGAATGGTCGAAATTCAGCATCCAGAAAATATCACGTATGGACATCTAGAAACAGTATTTTTTTTAGCCTTTGAAACCGTTTCAAAAAGGGTTTCCAATTAAATTAAAACTGATAAAGTGCCTATCCAACAAAAATAAATAATAATAAAAAAATGCGTTGATAATCATTTTGATTATAAAACGTATTTATTCGACTATTATAAAAATTATAGCCGTGCGAAACTGCTCAATTCGGTTAGTGTATTATTATATTATAATATCTACAGGTACTTGAATTAATATCCAATTGTTTTTTTTTCTTTCATTAATTTATGAACTGACAATAATAATATTATTATCGTTAATTTATTTTCAATAATTAAAGAGTTTGGAATTCAATTAATATATCGATTTCGTTGGCTATACCCATATAGGATTCCTATATTATATCGTTCGTCTTGCGCGTATTATCCACCACAATATTGTTATTGCCGTTGTCGTCGTACCATAGGTATCAACCACAATATTATACTTGATTTATTATTATTCCGTAGAATTTAGGATACGATATTGTCCTACGATATCGTTCGGATCGATTTGACTTTATCCAGTGGTGTATTGGAGGGTATACGGGGGTATACGGCGTATACCCATAACGTATTTGTCGATCAGAGCGTATAGCTTTTAAAATATACACAATACGCAGGTATACGCCCGTATAGGAGCGTATACTGATAAAATTAAAAATATGCAATATTGACAATATATTTTTAATTTTATTATTGAATATTTTTGTTGATATCACAAATTAATCGAGAATATTTTTTTTGTATACAATATGGCACTATTACCACGATTATAGGCAGTGGTGTTCCCATTAATTTTTTTGAAAGTATACTTTATCATCAAATATACACATTTAATACAATAAAAATATTTTTCTTATGGAGTTAAGCCGGCGGTAAAGAGGGTGTCAATAATATGGATAAAAATTGAGATGGAGAGCATACGCAGTATACCCATAATATTGAAAAAAAATCTTGAGAGTATATACCGTATATGTAGTATACCCTATGGGAACACCCCTGATTATAGGTATATTAATATTTGTCTAGAATTTGAAACTTTTTAGATATATGATTAATTTGTGAAAGACATCACTATTTTAAATTTTAAAATCAAAAATTTTATCGATTGAGTGTCTGAATAATATTTAAAAGTATATTAAAAACTAACATACAAACTGAAATATTGTGTATAAAAATAGAAAGAGCGAAGATTATAGTACAAATTGTTTAATGTAGATTGTAATTTCTTATGTACCTCAGTAATATTTCGAGCGTAGCGAGAAAATTTTTTTTTTGCAATAAAATATAGCTTAAAGTGCGTATACCCAAAACTTTTTTCACCAATACACCACTGACTTTATCGCAATATCGATATTGCAGTGCGGCGTGCGCGTATACCGCTGCCCCGCGTTTCTTTTTTCGTCTTGTCATCTCTCAAATTGTATATTATAATGATATGAGGTGAGCACAAATGTAAAAATGTGTTCGGAATAAACAGCGTATTTATAATTAATGGTATTAGACATTAGTCATTAATAAGTCATAGTTGTAATTGCCTAGGCCTAGACATTGACTAATTCGTCTACTAAAGTTAGGAACTTATGATATTGGCTAGGAATTTACGTTATTACCTAATTTACATCATTGACAGTAACATACTTGTTTTTGTATGGTTCGGCCGTGTTTTCCGGCGGAAACGTATAATAAATGTCACATTAATTTATTTGGAAACCGGTTGCATAGCGTAATCTAGCGGCTTTCTCGAGCGTCGTCACTACATTCGGACGTCGGTTGAGCTATGAATAGAACGTTGTGCCATCGCTCTACCCTGTGTCGGAAATTAGGTGGTTGATTTATATATATACAAGCCGGTCGACGGATACGTTTGCGGAGGTCTGTCGCACGGTTGCCGCCCAATCTCGCCGTATGGTGAAAATAACGATCCTGTAACGGGACGTTATCATATCAACCCATATATAATAATAATAATAATAACAGATCAGTGGAAACCGAGCTCTCCCTGCAATTGTTGGGCCCTTGAAAATTTCCATGGCCATCATTGCAACAAGAAAACGGGTTAACACTGATTTAGGTGGTAATTTGGGTGAACGAGATATCCATCCCGGTTACCACTACCCGACCATCACGGCGCCGTGCTACCCCTCGACCTTCGTAAAAATTTTTGAATTTTATTTTATTTATACAGATGATTGGAATTAATTTTGTGCGAGACTCGTTTAAAAAAAAAGAATTTATCATTTTTTAATCTTAACCATCAGATTGTTTTTTCCTCAGCAGAACTTAAATTTTCGATTTTAAAACTTAAACTACAAATTATCTTATAATAAACTAAATATTGGCGATTTAATATGTGTATTGTGTTAACTACGGCGATTAAATAAATGTATATTCATAATTATTATAATGATATAAATGATATAATACTGATATATTATTTATTTTTATAGGAGGATATCAGAATACCCAGTAATGGCAATAATGGAATTACAAAACATGTTTTAAAATACCGATAAATAATATAATTGTACAAATAGTTACTGGTTACACGTAAATCGACTGTCGTAACAGCGATATTGAGTTACCTATCCTTTAATTTATTTACTGAAGCTACACGGGAGAATCAACAATTACATTTAGCCATTTTGGGCTAAACGTTTGAATATTAATGAACCATTGTGGATATTATTTGAAAATTTCAGTAGTTAGGTATGACTATTTTTATATGGATTGTATTTTCTGACTCGAAATACACATCAATCTCTCGTTTTTTTTTTTATTTGACGTGTAGAATCGTATAATATACTTAACTGATATAAGTAGGTACCTACTAAAAAAAAAAGGTATTCAAAAATCAGTAATTAATTTTAAGTACAGATACTTTGAAAAAGTACCTATTCAAAACTTTGACCAAACACTTTTATTCAAGTACTTTTCAACGCTATATAAAAATTTAAATATCAATTTAAATTTTAATTTTAATATAAATATATAGTTATCAATTTTATTTGTGTCGTCGTAAAGTAATATTATGATTTGTGATTATGACCTTATCAGTTTAAAATGGTTCGTTCAAATCATAGATAATATCACAGAATTTATTAAGTTTCACATTTATTCTGTGATAATACGTAGGTAAAATGTTATATTGTATTATGGATTACGACGTATAGCAACGCTGTTGCTTAATTGTTTTACAATTTTTTTATTATTATTATCGTCACGCGAAGTGACATGTAAATATAATATTAATTATAAATAATAATACACATAATATACACTCGTCCGACGTCCAGATTTGTCGGCAATCGACATTTCGCCATTTTTAAATTGCCGTTCGTGAAGATCGAACAGTGTTCGTATTGTTATGTCCGAACGGTTCATCTGGTAACGACCGAACAACTTCTGGTAGGTAAGTTTAGAACTGAAACGAATTTGTCTGCGTTCACGTAAGCCATGTCACGAGAATACTACAATCTGCGATTCGTCGTAACCACGCCGACGTTGTCCATCACCGAGTACAACTGCCTGAAAGAACCGTGCAACCAGGTGCGTACGGTTATTAAAATACGCCTTTGAAGTCCTTTATTAATGTATCAACTGTGAACACTAATCGTCGTACACTGCTTTCATCGAACGGTCATCAAAGCACGTGCCGATGGTAACGACCAACATCATTGTCGTAGCAAATTGTCACCTAACCTTATTGCTATATAAGCACCCACCCAGTAATATGTCGTCATTTGACTGTTATTTCCTTATAACACAATTAAAATTACATTTTTGATCACACTCTCAAGTTGATAATATAAGTCATTTCGATTTGATGTTATTATATTAGATTAATGTTATAATAAACAAATTCTATAGGCTTTATCTATTACTTGATCACAATTACACACTTTGTATGTTTACTTACTCCGTCAAAGTATTTAAAATAATTTACTATGGTTTTTTTTTAGATTGGATTCCTAATTGGAGATAAAAAAATTAAAGTATCAAATGTTATAACCGATGAATCATTGAACAACACCATCACAGAAGAAACAATATGTAATTAACAGTTATTAATAAATATAAATATTATTAAATACCTACTTTGTTGTACTCGTATGAATTTTTAGTATTTTATTTTTGATTTCAGGTATCCATGCTTCATATCCGCTACCAGATTTCTATGAACAACTTTGTTCAAACCCATTACAAATAGATTACAAGAAATTGAAATATTTCTTACAAAAATGTCCAGCAAATTATGAGGTATGAAAATAAACAGTCGTATACTTATGTGTAAACCATATATTATGTTAGATTAATTATACACATCTAATTTATTTTAGAAGTCTATTGTTGGTTGGTACAGATTTCGTAGAAATGCTGTATTATCTCCTAGTATTGCTGATATTCGTTTTCATGCTCAACTCAGCAATATTTTTGATAAAATAAGTGTATCCACAAACAAATTCCTCTTTTGTATGTTCAACCATAACTATATTGGTTCCATGGATCATAAGTTCAATCATATTTTTTACAGATGTGACACTGGGTAAATACTAAAAAATGTAATTAAATATCTACATTTAAATATGCACTAATATATTGTTCCAAGAGTATTAAATACTTATTATGAATATATTAATTTGAAATTTTTGTTGTTATTTTATTTAGGAAGTGCTTGAACCCAGTTAAAGTTGATATTGTGAATTTAAGTACAAAACCTTTCATTGAAGATGATAATCTTGGATATAAAACAAACATTAATTTAATTGATAACTGCAAAGCATATACAGATACCATAAATAAAGTATTTGGAAATGGGTAAGTCAATAACTTAACACAATTAAAATGGTCTAATATATCTAATAGTATTATTACCTGTGCAAATCTATTTAAATTAAATTATTAATTAATATTATGAGAAATTTTTGAAATAACAATATTGTAAAATAACTGTTGAATCATTTAACTAATCATAATATCTGGTAAATGTATGATGTATTAATGATTTTAATTAGTAAAAGCTGGACTTAAAGTACATCAAAACAGTTTAATATAGTCTTATCCTCCATTAAGTACCAAAACATGCACTAAAATATAAAAAAATTTTAATTTTTTTTTTTATTAGATAAAATATAAGCTTTAATCTTAGCTTTACAATATTATATGCATTTCTATAAAATTAATATCTTAAAAAAGGACGTCTCACCTGTATGTGTCGTATCTATTTTACGACGGACAATTTAGCAAATTTGCATTCAAAAGTTTTAATTTAATTTTAGTGTTGTTTGCTACAATGTTTGAATGAATTGGCCTGATATGAAACTTAAAAGTAAAAACAGTATGTGTCTCCTTTTAGTTTTTAACCATATTTTAATTTTTAAGCTAGAAACAGTTTCCTCCTATATTATTAAGCCACACTAGTAGATCAATTTGTACATATTTTGTCATTCAATGTGCAGAGTTTCATCTTAATACCAAACCATCAATGTAATAAATGTTTCAATGTAAATTAAAATTGTTTATTAAGCCTGAATACATTACTCTTGTAGTTTTGTTATTCTCACTGGTATTTAACAACTAAAATAATAATAAATATAAATTATCTAACTATAAGAATATTATTTATATGACTACAAGAGTGATTCACAATTTTATTAATTAGTATAATGCCCAGCTAAGCAGAAGTGCCATAAAAACCAATATATTAGTTTTGAGAAAAATACAGTATTGCATTTTTCATTTTATTATACCTTTATAATTATTTGTTAGTCTACTTAGTATAAAACATATCCATCTTTATAGTTTTTTTTTATGAGAAATGCAATGAAATAATAATAATTTTAAAGTATTATTCGCATATTATGTGAATAAAAATTACTTTTATGTTATTATGTAGCAATGTGAGTTATTTAGCATGTTAGGTAATGATGCAAAAACTCAGCTAGACATAGAAGTGTTGTGCAAAAACACAGTATCTATAAACATATAATATAAGATGCAGTGTTCTTACTTAGTATTTATAATTTTTTTTTATAATATGCGGCATTTTCAAAGAAAGATAATTGAGTGTATTACCTATTCAATGTAATTGTAGGGGTATTTTTTCTACAAATATTGTGTAAAGCTGGTAAACCTATTAGATGCCGTATCTAACTCAATTTTTAATATTTTTCGAGTTATGGTTTTTTTGTTTAGTATAACATATTATATTATATTTTGTATAGCAGGTACATATTTTATAATTTGAAAAAATTTGAAAAATGTTTATTTTGTTTATTAATTACTGTTTAATTTGTACAGTTTTCCATATGTTACTGAAAAAATGTAGGTACCGTAAGACTGGCACATGCAACTCTTAATCTATCTATACTTAAATTATATAAAATACAGTAAAACATGAACCAAACTGGATCTAGAACATTCCCTTGTAGTGTCTAACACTTATTAATTTTTCATTACTGAATGTTCTATTTATAGTGTTGATTTATCTTCTATTCTTTAGGTAAATCTAAATTAATTTAAGTTTTTATTGAATATACTATAATTTAGTATTAATCTGATAAAAGCACTGTGATCAACAGTATCTAAAAGTTTTTCCGCAAACTAAAAATTAAGTAATTATACCTTTTTCCAATTTCAAGTTTATTTTACATAAACTGAATATTATCAAAATATATCAAAACATGCAAAGTCCAACTTTGTATTTAATTTTACTATTTTACAAAACAAATTTTATTTTATCTAGAATATACTTAATTTCTAATAATGAATACAATTTTCAATAATCATTTATTTATTAAATTATCTTATTCCAAACTACAGGAAAGAACAGTGTTCAAAAGTTTCTGTATATAACATGAGAACTGCTTTAATTGAAGAGATGAATAAAATGGTCAAACGGATAGTAGAGAATGAACAAGAAGCTATCAAACTAAGTGCAACCATAGAAGAGAAAAAAAAAGAGATAGAAAAGAAAAAAAATGTTAAGTCATAAATTCTTAAAAATTAATGGGCTTATTAAAAAAAACAAATGTATTTGTAATTTTTTTATTACTATATACTTCATTTGGTTTACAATTTTTAAACAATTTCATTTTTATTATTGTGTATCGTAATGTTTTAATACAACTATTATTGTTATAAAATAAAATATAAGTTATATTCAAGTATGTATTTTATTAAATTATATTATTAATATGTTCACCATTAATGAGATAAATGTTGTTTTTTTTTTAAATTTAAAACATACTATTTTTAAGGAGTTTTGTAAAGATAATATTTATATAATTATTGATTATGATAATTTGATATTGAAAATAAATTTGAACATCTCAATATGTTAATTTTAAATTCTAGTATACAATGTTTTCAGTTTGTTTATTTATTTAGTTTGTCTAAAAGCATAATTCATTGTTGAATAATTTTCCAGTGGTTCCTGGAATAATTCTTTTAATATATTTCAATAAATAAATAATTAGTTATTGTTGGAAAAAGATGAAAATTTATTTTGATCATTATCTATTATATTGTACAAAGTATAGCATATTATATAGGTTGTATAGATTTTAATATAGCTGACTTGTTGACTTGTTATACTGTTTTGATGAAGCACATCAACAAATTGTTGATCTATTTTATGCAAGAGTATTAAAATTCCATTTTTAAAGTTATCTTACAAAGAACTAGAACTTATGCTAGAAGAAATTATGAAAAATATTCTAGTCATGTATTCTAATATTTTAAATGAAAAAAATGTACAATACATATGTTTAAATGTTCATTTATTTATTTTTCAAAGATAATGAAATTTCTCCTTCACTTTTAAATGTAATTGATGCTGAAAGGGTAAATGTTTGCCAGTATTCTGTATGCAGTAACATTCCTTGAAGCAGATCTGAAACAGCCGTTAGTATCCTGGAAACCAAAAGATAATGTGGCAAATAGCTTTGATTGACCAAGAATGACTTAATTTGCTTGGTATCCTATGCCAATTAAAAATAAACATGCTTCAACCCAGACCTAAACTAGGTTCTTTGTATATTAAATATTGTATTAAAAATGATTAAATATTCATGCAAAACATAATACATTTTATGTTTTTAAAAGTAGAAATTTTACTTATGTAACTTATTTTTAACTTTTAAAGAAA
This sequence comes from Schizaphis graminum, assembly GCA_020882235.1. NCBI lineage: Eukaryota > Metazoa > Arthropoda > Insecta > Hemiptera > Aphididae > Schizaphis > Schizaphis graminum. The sequence goes on along the minus strand of JAJFBB010000014.1, from coordinate 5,164 downwards.
TTTTTTTAACCATTTTTACAAATACGATAATTATTTTACATAATAAAATATATTTTGTGATGATATTAAGTATATTAAGTATTAAATATATTTGTTTCGTGTAGCGTTTTGATAATTGATATGCATGAATGCATGATGTTGTAGTTGTAGTTTTGCTAGCGTTTCCCAGAAATGGCTATTTTATCTTTTTATCATCGTCATTGATTATAGCCATTACAGTCCTACAATCGATTACTGTTTTAATATTAAAAATATGCGGGTAATGTGGATTCATTTTCCAAATTCATGTTGTGTGACTCCTTCGTTACTTTTGTTTATTATATTTATGACTAGAGTATCCGACTCAGGTAGAATGGATGCCATCCTGTCATTAAGTATTTTAATCTTTAAGCTTACATCGCAGTACCCCTATGTATTGCATATATTGAATATTGGATATTAGAGATTCAGAGTACGTACCTAGTAATATAGATACAGTGCATTCTTTGGAATTAAGATCCATTACAGCAAAAATGGATGTTAATATATATATATATATTATATATGTATGTATTATAAAGTATTATAAAAATTATATGTAGCTCTCTTAATTATTTGCCCAAAATGCAATGACTACTACAGAAAGAGTAGGTAGGTAGTAAACATTACAACCAAATGAAAACGAGTAACAAAATTATTTTATTCTAGTATGAATAGGAGCTATGAGAACTAATCTCAATATTTATAATAAGTACCTGTGTTCTGTACTAATTATTAAGTAGGTACCTATTTCAGTTATTTTATTACTTACTGAATTTGTATTTTTTTTTTTTAATTATAAATAAGTTAAATTTTAGTTGTTTTTTTTTTTCATTATTTTCCAACTCTTTGTTTGCAGACTTATTTTAAATTTTAACAAAAACCTAAATTCATTTTCAAATTAAAAAAAAATCTTTTTTTAGCGATAAACCTCTATCTACATGCTTAGCAATTAACATGTAACAGTTAAACTCTCAAGAGTTAATAATTGATAAGGCTGGCTACTTTAACTGTTTAGACATTTAATCCTTATAACAACAATAAATTAACTGGTTTCAAATTGAACTAAAAAAAATACATTTAAGTAATGTGACTGTTCAAAGAAAAACAGTTAATTTAAATGCACAAAAACTTTATTATAACACTTATTCAAGAAAACAATTTTGGCAACTTGAATTTTCCTTGATCAACGTACTAACTTATATAACAATTTGGAGAGACTCATTTTTTGTGTCGGTTTGGTTGCCTTTAATATTTTTCACAATGGCACATACATTGCCTTGTAAGTTATTTAAAAAAAATATGTCTCTCCCTTATTTTAATCTTAAGTCTAAAATATAAACATACAATAATGAAACTTAACTAACTTAACTTTGTAGAATAAAAACATTTTTTAATTGGAACACATTTTTGATAACATTTTTCTTTGAAATTTAACTATGAACCTTCATAAAGCAATTATAATCTCGAATAAAAACATTCCTCTTTGTTATAATATTATGTGTATAACCTTCCTAGTTTACAACCGTTAAGATTTGAAAAATTATGTTGCATTGATGTTATACATTATTAATGATATAATAATTTCACTCATACTTTACTAACACGCAATTTTTTATACAAAAAGAAATTTGTATTAGTTTGAAAGAATTACATAATTTAATAATTAAAAAAGCTGGTAAGTGGGTATCGTTCTGCTATATATTAGGGGGTGGGGTGGACCTCAGACTAGTCAGACTATGGTAGGTTAAATTTGAATGCAATGATAGGTATCATTGTATACGAAAAACGATTCTGAACGAAGATGATTTGTCAGTTTAGGATATATTATATTTAAATATTGTCATATATTCTATTTTGAAACAAATAGTATAGTTTTTATATGTTACTATGGTTACTTTATAGTATCTGTTTATTAATAATCAAAAAATCGATTTTGTCGAAAAGTGGTTTTTCGTAAAATTGTCATTTTTCTGTCATTTTTTTTTTTGTTTTTCTCGATTTTTTTGAAAACTATTTGAAAATTTTACTTTTGACCCCCCCCCCCCCCCCAAAGTACCAACTAGATGAATTTTCCTATTCAAAGAGGGACTGAAGTCAAAAATCGGAGCATTGTTACTGCTCCAAATGTTGTCGTCAGACACAAAAAAAAAAAAAAAAACACACATCATAGTAAAATCAATACATTCATCACTTCGTTCAGAATCTAAAAAATGAATAAAAATATTTTGGCAGATAATTGTGTTGAATTAATTAATTAAATTATAGTTATTTTTATACTTATAATAATAATAAAAATATTTTTTCAAAGATATGGTTTTTACTTAATACTATTGTATTTATAATTTTTGGTCATATTAAATTATGTAGGTTAGGTTACAGTTTTTTATAGGTGTTTTTCAGCCTAAGATGATATAGCTTGACATCATCATATTAATTATTTTATTTTTTTTAATTTTAATTTTGTACTATATTTGGTTAACTAATATATATATACATTATATTTATCTTTATACTGGTATTAAGTATACCATAGGTTTTGATTTGTTTTTCATTCAAGTTTAAGTTTGTATATTTTTAAAAAATAAGTGGTATTAATAAAGATAATTTACTAATTCAAACCAGTGCTTGAATTGGGAATAATTAAGTTGAAGAGCTCAATCCAACGATTTAAAAACTATGTTCCAAGCGTACAATTACTTAACACAGACACGTCACACGTTATGGCTTTGCCCCCCACACTCCTTTTGCCAACCTTACTTATATTTTGAACATCACTTTTCAGCTACACAATTCTACCTTCATACTAGTCCACACAATAGATATATACAATTAATCATAGGCAAAGAACCGTATATTATAATTAATTAATATAAGCAAACTACAAAAAAAGTATATATGGCCATAGAAGTGAAAATAATAAAAATAAATTAATAAACAATTATCCAAAAATAATTTTGATACTAAAAATTGTAAAATTTGTTAATTTATAAATTGAAATCCACATTTTAATAAAAATTATTTTAGACATAAGTTAGTGATGTCACCCCGTTCCTGTGAAAAAATAATGTTGGAGTAGGTGCACAAAAAAAAATGGTAAGCAGCTCTGTCCCCCTACACACCCCTCCAGTTCGAACACTGATTCAAACTATTCTGTTTAAGAAATAATTTGTTTTATATCACAAATTATTTCTTATGAGGCATACAATTATTAGTTTAGAATTAATATTTTTAACCAATAGATTTAATTAAAATTATTTTGTATTTATCATATATTTTTACTTTTGTAATATTTATTTTAATATAAATTACATTTTTTACATTAATAAATCATTCACTTTTTAATTTTTTTGAAGGAGAATCAGAACTAGTGTCTGGTTTCAATATAGAATTTAAAAATTTATCTTTTATTTTTATACTTATATTTTTAATAATTTTATACTGCGGATTTGCGCCATATTCTCATACAGCAATCATAAAGCTTACTCCAAGAGTTAATTAGTTTAAATTGTTTTGAAATACCTAAGTAAATATTAAGGAGAAATTTATAATAAATATGAATGATTTAATGTTATCAGAAAATATGGGCATTCATTGAAATATTACCTGTATTCAATGGTGGGCATTAACTTGTTAAAAAGTTAAAGTTTTAAAAAGTTAATTTTTTTTAACTTTTTAACTTAACTAGTTAGTTATTTTTGTTTTTAACTTATTAACTTATTCAGTTAAATTTTGTATTATTTTAACTTAGCTTTTTACAGTTAATTATCATTATTTTACAGTTAAGTTAATTTAATTTTTTTTTTTATCACGTGGAACCATCAGACAAAACTTGGTTATTCTTTCGATTTTGGTAATTTATTTTCAAATAAAATAATATTATAATATCATTAATTCATAATAATCAAATTATATTTTAATCTATAGGTACTTTAGTAAATAGTAATAATTAGTATAATATAGTATTATAATGTTTTAAAAACAATATTATTAGAGTATGTTTCTTGTTTAATAGGTACTACTGAATAATTTTTCTTATAAAAATATTTTATTCCGTGTATTTTCACTTTTTAGGGTTTTTAGAATTTCTGATTTGATTATAAATTCATAATTATACTAGTTCATCAAACAGTTTTTTTTTTATTTTTAAGGATAATTATCGTTGTGGTGGTTTTAAGTGTAAAACTTAATATACCTATATTATATATTTATATATATTATAATGTATTATATATTATATTATAAAATAAAATAAGTCTAACTAAGATAGTAGAATGATTGAGGATTAAGGTATTTTAATATAATTGATTTAAGTATTTAATAATGTCTTGGTAAATGTTTTTACAAATCAAAATACTAGTGCAATTTAAGACTTGAAAAAAAAATTAACTTATTTTTAACTGAGTTAAGTTAATTTTATTTTCCATCTTAACTTTTAACTTATCTAGTTAATTTTTTTTTTGTTAACTTTTAACTTAACTGAAGGCAATTTAATTGAATTAACTTAACTTTCAACAGTTAATTATTTTCATTAACTTGCCCACCATTGCCTGTATTATTAGCTAGAAAAGATTTTATGATAAATAGAAAGAATGTTAATATTTTTATTATATTAAATATTTATCTAAGAAATATTTGTATTTTGTATAGAAATATAGAACCGCATCGTGACTTTAAGTCTGTCCATTTAAAAATAGTATCGATTACAATAATAATAAAAATATTTAGAGACTTTTGTTGTAGTGGTAAAACTTGAAGGAGATGACGAAAAGAACAATTGCATTTTTTATTCTTGTCCAGAATTGGTAACTGTTTGTTGCGGCTGTACTGTCTGTACTTGAGTTTGTGGTATTAAATCAGGTTCAGTAACTGGCTGTTTAGCATCAACTGCCTTAGCCTCATTTACCAGCTTAACAGTAACTTTTGGTGGTTTTACGTCCTCGTCTTTTGTCAAATCAATAAGATGTGATTTTATATTTTCAGATTTCTGCTTTTCTGAACCTTCTAGTCAAAGTTCTTTTTTTGGTTCAATAGACATTTCATCGTCACTGTCATCTAAATCGATAGAATATATTATAGGCTTTTTTTTAGTATCATAAGTATTATTCGTATTTTTGGTATATTTATTTTTTTCGGATATAATCCA